>APFE030492576.1:2491-105396 GCA_000404065.3 Pinus taeda | reverse complement strand
GTGGCTTCGCCCCTAAGTAATAAATATATGGTGAGGCCACCATCGCTCGACTAACAGGAGAAGAATATCTTCTCCTGCTTGCTAGACGAGAAGGAGCCGACTAAGGAATGGGGACCGAAGCCCAGTCGTGTTAGTGAATTCACCCATACTTATTTGATTCTTACAATGATGATGTTAATAAAATATCCTCAATTAACTTCTTCTTTCCATGTAATGTTAATATTGACCCTATTCCTTTTCCTTTCACTTTAGAAATCCTCTCATCATCAAACATGACTTTACTTGAATAATTATCATTAATTTCAGAAAAATGCCTCCTCTTGAGATGTCATATGAGGTGAACATCCTAAATAAATATACCATACGTCAATCTCTTCACTATGTACCATTAAGCTTGAGATAAATAACTTCTCATTCCTAGTTTATTCAACAACTACATTGGCACTGTTATTCTCCTTGTCTCACATTTTATCTTAAAAATCTCTCTTAAGATGGCCAAATTTGGCAATAATAATATTTTTGTCTTCTCATTTTTCCTCTATTTTCGCCTCCATATCTTCCTCATCCTCTTCTGCAAGATCCCTCTCTGCCTCTCAAAGGATATGCATTTCCTTGTGAGTTTTGATAATTTCCTTTCTTATTCTGATTCTAATAATTACCCCAAATCATTCCTCTTCCTCTTTCTTTGCAAAAATATCATGTGCCACTTATTCATATGGTTGACTCCGTTCAACAATTAACAATAATCCACTCAATTCATGAATTTCCATTGTATTTAAATCTTTGGATACCATAATAATAGTGGTGACCATCTAGAACTTGGGCATAACACTTTTTAAAATCTTCTCAATCACCCTTCTTACTAGAACATATTCACCTAATGACCTCATCTGATTAACAGGATCTTGCATTTTTCAGATGTAATCATGAAAGGATTCATTGCTTTGCATATGAGAGTTTTCAAAATTCCTCCTCAACGTTTGTAATTTAGTTACAACCACACCTTCATATGTGTTCCTTAATATATCCCATTCTTGCTTGGATGATACTAAACTAGTGGTTATTGCAAATATAGATTCTTCAATTGCACTCCCAATAAGTGAGATTGCTTCATTATCTCTCTTAATGATCTCCTTAGGAGATTTCCTATCATTGTCTCTCAATGCTTTGAATTTATGAGGAAAACACAAAGTATATCCATCAATTATAAGTTTTGATAAATATTTAGTGATGAATATAGGTTGCATGAGTTTGCTCCAATAAAAATAACTTGTGTCATCAAGTTTGGGAAACACAATGACGCTTGTTTTTTTTATAAATAAGAGTGAATCATAGAGAAAGTATACATTGAACTAAATATGACCCACTTTGACTTGGGACAAGAACCAACGTCCCTAAAATGATTCAACCACCACCAAATAATATTTTTTATTAAATAGAGAGTACAAGATGGTGCAAAAAATGCGCAATTATAACCAATTTCTCATTAAGTGGTTAATACTCCTCATTTTCGATTCTCAACTCATTTACAAATCCCCTTTGAAAAAATAGATATACAAAATATCCTTTTAAAAAAAAACTAGAAATGCACCCTCACTTCTTAAATAAAATACAACCTTAATATGCAGACTGACCAATTCTCTCTCATGGTTCTCTACTAACTCTCGCAAACTTATAAGTATTTCATTAAACTATTGGGAAATAATTAAAAAAGGGGAATTTAAAATTTTAGAAGGTCATGTTTTATGTTTCATTCTCACTCCACTCTTCTTGATTTCAAGTTCAGTCCACGTATGCACCTTCGTACACAATGTAAGGAAAACTTCATGCATGCCATTTAATATATATTAAAAAGCTTCATGCATACACCTCCACACAATGGCTTTAGCATATCATTTAATATTCAAAATAAATAAATTCATGTAGCTTTCAATGCAGGTATGTTCCACACGATTTTAGCCCAACTATTTTCAATACAAGTGTACACAAGTCCCCATGCAATGCTTCTTTGTTCCAATGCTATGTGCAACTTCAATGGTTGGCTCTTCTCCAATGTAGGATTCTCCACACACACTTTTCATCGATACAGGTCTATGTAGATCTTTAACACATTTCCTCTAGCATTTTCTTCATGCCTCTTGATGTTTGAATGTTTACACAGGTCTTCATGCAAAATTCTTACATTGATACTTCTCGTAGATATTCCCACGACGCTTCACTCTAGTTGCATGCAAGTTTAGAATCATGTTCCTTCTCAAAATGAGTTCCACACTTATCACACATAATTCTTAGACTAATGTTGCAACTTCTCAAGTTACAACTTCTCAATCGTTCACACAAATTTCTTCACAAACTTCAAACCCACAATATATCTTTGGCATTTTTGTATCAAATGAAGAAAAACAATAATAAAAATTATAGAGACAACATGTAAGAGTAATGCACATACATAAATCTAACTAAGTTCATTATCAAACCCATGTATTCATACATGAGGAGAGGTATTCTAGAATCTTTCATCTCCACAAATATCTCAATCAATCAATCGACAAATATGTCATTAGTCATTCCACAAATTTCTCCACATATATCTAATTAAAACTAACAACTTTAATAATAATTACAAATCAATCATTATTCCAGATCTAATGGTCGCCAATTTGTTTATGGAAGTCCATAAAACCAAAGAATTAATTTCTGCACCATTAAAGCACAAAATTTTTAATATATTTGTTCATGAAATGTTTATCATTTGGCTCCATGGACATGAGAAATTAGAAATATTCAAGAAACAATTTGATTTTATCGAATTCACCATGGAAATTGAATTTATGGGAAACCTTTGCTTTCTCAATGTTCCATTTACAAGGAATCATGATGGCTCCATCTCCTATTAGGCTTACCACATTCAAATTGACATAGAAAAATACTTCCAAGCTAATGGTCACCACCATCTCACCTGGAAAATGGGGTTATTAACACCTTAGCAACCAAAACACTAGGAATTTCAGATAGAAACCATTTAAACATTGATATGGCCCATGTCCTTGACGTTTTCAAGAAAAATGGCTACACTAAGAACCAAGGAAATATAACATTCAATAATGCGATGAAGGACCTACATCAAAATATGATATGAGAAATGTGGTCTACAAGATCAATTTGGCTTACATTCAAGGAACTAATGATAAAATCTTCCATATCCTCAAGAAGAAAAATATCACCACTGCCTTTAAATTTAATAATACCATTGGTACCCACCTCAAGCATGACAAATATTCCATTGATCCCACCAATAAAAAGTTGCATACCTAATCCATTTCTCATGAAGGAAACTAGTCACCCCATAATAATTAGAATACAAGAACATTGTGTTGAATTAAAAGACAATAGTTGCAACTCCTTAGCTCTGAGTGGACACTATTACAAAATAAAACATCACATTTGTATGGAAAATGCAAGAATCTTGGTGAAAGTTGACCAATACTACCACAACAATTGAAATCGAGAAACACCCTAATAACCTCTAGAAATATGATGGATGGAAAATTAGTAAAATTTTGATTCCCACCCTCACCTTAAGAGTCATTCCCAACTAATCCTTCCTCTCTCTTATGCCTTCTGTTTTTCTCTCTTTTATGGTTTCTCTCTTTCTCAATCTCTCCTTTTTTTCTTTGTGGTAGTATATATGTCTAGGACCAAACATCATATGTACATTAATAAATATAATATAGGTATTATATTTCATTTCGTAGATAGGGAAGAAACAACAACCACATCTAGACATTTTGGCACTACTATAGAAGCAACAAATTGTGTTCGGTGGCATTCCCCCACAATGTCCACTAGATAGAGGGTTTGAGCAACTATATTTATATGTTTGAACCTTAATTAATATATTTATTTATTATATTAATTATGTTTTATTTACATATATTTTTAAGTAATTAATATTTTTAAATTTTAATATAAAATTGTAGGTTATTTCCACATATTTTTTTATATTAATTAATATTACTTATTACCCTTTCACTTTCTATTTATTACTACTTGGCCTTATCATATTTTTTCTCACATTCTCATCTCATTGTGATGATGAACCTCATGAGGAGGTTCAAAATTTCAATAATATAAACTATCGTGCCATTTATAGAGAAGAAAATTCCCAAATAAACTCAAATGGAAGAAGCCTCAAATGTAACATTAGCCAAAAACTAGTATTATTACAATAAAAATACATTAATACCTAACCAAATTCACTAATGGCACAATATGAGTTAGTCTTGGGAAAATATGAAGGTTACACAATTCTCAACAACCTCTTCTAATTAGAACTAAGGACACACATAGATGTCATTTGGTTTCTAGATTCTTAATATAGTTGACTTTGGCCACAACATAGAAATGAGTGTCTCTTTGAATACCCGACTCAAATACAATTGAGATGTGTTTTATGCTTGGAGTGGATTTACAAATTCCGATCCTAAATACAACTAAGAGTTGGAATATAGATTCCAAGTGCTAATGTAGCTCATCTAACATCAACACAAGTTGACCTTAACTAAGAAATTAGTAACCATAGAAAATTTCTTTATAAGTGTGCCCTATGCACAATTGTAAGGTTCTTTCATGGTGTGTTAAGGACACTTATTTAGTTATATACTCCCATTATTGTACCATAGAAGGTAGTTAAAAAAGCACTAGCTAAATAGAAATTTAACTAACTAATATGATCAACACATGAAATGTGTAGAAAGTGAGTGGGATTATGGATATCCAACTTGAATATAGCTCAACCAAATATGGATGATTGGTTTTATAAATTCTAATTGAAAAATATTATTAACCTTATTCATAATAGAAATAGCCCTCTTTAATATAAACCTTGGAGAGAAGGAATTAAATCAAAGTTTACCCTTTTATAGGTAAATGCAAGGTAAATAGTGAAAATGTGGTCTACCTTGACTATGATATATTCCACACTAATACAATTCTATGATTTGATGAAGTTATCCTCTAGTAGAGGTATAAAGGAAATATCAAGCCTAACACATGTTAATCTACTAAATATACAAAGAATGGTATAGGTTATCGCTAAAATTGACTTTAATTAATGCAATACATCTTTTTACGTTCCAAACTTGAATTTTAAATATTACAATGCCCTTTAAGAAAGCAAAACGTTATGAAGAGTTGGGAAGATTTTCCAATGTGACCACAACAATAATTCATTTCACATTAGGTAGGATCATTTTTGGCACAATGGGGACCTTAAAAATTATTGTTTTAGATGGTTTCTTTAGAATAAGGTGAGTGGTGAAATTTAAAAGGAAAAATTCTTATCTAATTGGGTTATGGAGTTAAAAAATAAAAAAAAAATTAGAACTCGTGGTTAAACTCATAAGGGATGTTCACAATTGTTGTTATGCCATGTTGAGACCATAAGAGAAAAACATGTATTAGAACAACTAATAAGCATTAAGTCATGCAATAAATGGAGACAATAATATCATTCCACAACACACTCATTAAATAGAAAAGATATGGTAGCACAAGTTTGCTAAAGAGAGAAAATTGCAACAACAAAGAAATGAAAAGAAACCCTCAAACAACAATGTTTTAGTAAAACATTGTTGCAAAGTTTGTTAGAGAATGAATTGGTAGCCAAATGAGAAAAATTAAACCATAAACTATAGAGAATAGTAAAGGTATAAGTTGATTTAATCATAAAACACTTTAATGAAGAAATGATGCCCACAAGCTAAAGAATAATCAAGATTACAAAATAATTATTAAAAAATAACTTTTAAATGTATATTTATAAATAAATGAGGAAGTAAAATACCCGCTAAAGAGTGTTAACTACCCGCATGTTAATTGATTAAGGTGCTCTTAACCAAAACCTAATATTACAATAAAAGTTTACACTAGCACAACCACGTAAATAAATGGGGTTGATAAACGCTGATAGGCATATAATCACCCACATTTATTACTATTCTATATAATAATAATATTAATTAAAAAAGATAATTATAATACTTTAATTTATTAATTATAAATTATAATGATTTATTTTATATAATATATTATTATTTTTAATTAATTAATAATTTAAAATATAATATAAAATTAATTAATGAAATAATATATTTTTAATATTTTTATTTTTTTTAAATACTTCATTTTCTATTTAAAATCAATGAAACAACAAATTAAATATGATTATACATTATTAAGAAAAAATATTAAACCCAAGGAGCCACAGTTAACCATGGTTGATTTTCATATTGAGACAATCCTTGAGGCAATGTGACATTCAACCCCCGTTGACCATGGTTGACCATGGCCGATTATGATTGACCATTGTTGATCATGATTGATAGAATAAAACCAAGGGAATAATAAACCCAATGGATTGATATTATAAACCCTAGAGATTAATAAACCCACTGAATTAACAGTAAAACCCTAAGGGAATAATAAAACCAAGGGATTAATACTAAAACCCCAAGGGAATAAGGTTAAACCCAAGGGACTAATATTATAAACCGAAGAGATAAACCCTAAGATAAAAATTATAAACACTAAAATAAATATGGTTGAGCATGATCAAAGAGACTTTAATAAATGTTGATCATGGCTTATGAAATTCAATCATGGTTGACCATCGTTGACTATGGTTGACCATAAATACATCGACCATTGTTGACTATGGTTGACCATAAATACATTGACCATGGTTGACCAAATTCAAGCATGATTAGCCATCACTGATCATGGTTCACCGAAGAGACATTGATTAGCCATTATGACCATCGTTGATGATGTGTATAAACACTAAAATAAACATGGTTGACCATGTCTAAATTTCATGTTGAGACAATCCTTGTGACAATGCGACATTGGACCATGGTTGACCATGGTTGATTTTCTTATCAAGACAAGCTTTGTCACAATGCAACGTTGGACCATGGTTGACCATGCTTAACCATGGTTGATTTTCATATCAAGACACTCTTTATCACAGTGTGACATTCGAGCATGGTTAACCATGATTGACCATGGATGACCATGTTTTATTTTATAAAACATGATTGACCAATGCTGACCATGACTGTCCATGGTTGACCATCACTGATATTATAAACCTAAGCAAATAATAAACTCTAAGGATTAATACCAAAAACCAAAGGGATTATAAACCTAAGGAGATAAAATTAAACTCTAGGAATATGAACCCTTAGATTAATAAACCCAAGGGATTGATATTATAAACCCAAGGGATAAAAATTATAAACTAAAGGTATATAAACCCTAAGATAGCTATTATAAACCCTAAAATAAACATGATTGGCCATGGTTGATTTCCATATTAAGACAATGCGAATTTGGACCAAGGTTGAGACAATGCGACGTTGGACCAAGGTTGACTATGATTCATGTTCATATTGAGACAATCCTTGTCACAAAGCGAAATTGAACCATGGTTCATTTCCATATTGACACAATCTTTGCTACAATATAACATTTGACCATGGTTGACCAAGGTTGGCTAATCATGGTGGATCATGGTTGGTTAATCATGGTTGACCATCATTGGAAATGGTTCATCATGGTTGACCATGGTTGACTGTGGTTGACCATAAATACATTGACCATGGTAGACCATATTCAAGCATGATTAACCATTGTTGATCATGGTTCACCATAGAGACATTCATTAACCATTATGACCATGGTTGATGATGGTTTGAATA
This sequence comes from Pinus taeda, assembly GCA_000404065.3. NCBI lineage: Eukaryota > Viridiplantae > Streptophyta > Pinopsida > Pinales > Pinaceae > Pinus > Pinus taeda. Next base: position 97,636 of record APFE030492576.1, on the reverse strand, counting down.
AACCCTAGGTATTAATACTAAAAACCTAAGGAATTATCAACCTAAGGGGATAAAATTAAACCTTAGGAATAACAACCCTTAGATAACAATTTTAAACAAAGGATTGACCATGATTGACCTTGGTTGACCATGGCAGACCACGATTGTCCATGGTTGACCATCGTGGTTGATCATGATCAATGGTTTCTTTAGAATAAGGAAAGATGAAATTTAAAAGGAGCAATTCTTATCTAATTGGGTTATGGAGTTTAAAAATAAAAACTTAAAACTTGTGGTGAAACACATAAAGGATGTTCACCATTGTTGTTATGCCATGTTGAGATCATAAGAGAAATGCATCTAATAGAATAACTAATAAACCTTAAATGATGCAATAAATGGAGAGAATAATAACATTCCACAAAAACACTCATTAAAGAGAAAAAATATGGTAGCACAAATTTGCTAAAAAAAGAAAATTACAACAACAATGAAATGAAAAAATAATCCTCAAACAACAATGTTTTTGTAAAATATTGTTGAAAACTGTATTAGAGAATGAATTGATAGCCAAATAAGAGATATTAAACCATAAGATATAGAGAATAATAAAAATATAAGTTGCTTTGAGCCTAAAACACTTTATTGAAGAAATGATATCCTCCAAAGAATGTTAACTACGGGCATATTAATTGATTAAGATGCTCTTAACCAAAACCTAATATTACAATAAACGTTTACATTAGTGCCTAACTAGAAGCTTCCGTTACATATATGAGTTGTTTGAATCCACGTGTCACGATTACACTTGAGTAAAATAAAGTCCTATTTGATTTTTTGATGGGCGTTATTTGTTCCTTACAATTATTTAATTATAAAGGTTATTTGATAAAATTTCAAACTAAATACAACTGGATTTAATGATAAAATGATAGATAACCAGATTCACTAATGATAAAATGATAGATATTTTCAAAAATTATCTGAATATCATAAGTGCTTACGGAAGATATATCAATTTCATTTTCTAAATCACAAGCCATAGAACTTGTGTTTTTTCGTCACTGTCCAAATGCTAATATGAAATCTTCTAGAACCTCAGAATGTTGGAAAATAAAATATTCAGCCATTGAAACACTCTCAGAAGCCAGCAAAAAAGAAAGAGAATGATCGGAACATCCCTTTTCAATACAATATAAAAACGATAATACAAATATTCAACCAAGCTTGGTTTGAAGCACATTAAATAAAAAATATAAAATAAGATCCTGACCTGGCGTATCTATGACATTCAATATTCTGCCTTCTTTGGTCGTGACTCGTTCGATTTGACAAGTTGTTGTAACAGGGGCAGATCTGGAAAGAGACTTAAACGGCTTGTTGTTGCCTTGAGGGATGGAATTACCAGCTGCACTTACAACGATGGAATTAGCAGTTGCACTTTTACCATTGCCGGTTTTCCCCACCAATACCAAATTGGTCACCCCACTAGTAGCTCTTCCCCTTCCTTCCATTATCTCTTTTCACCAACCAATGACACCACCAGTGAATGTCAAAAACGTTATAATGGCTTCCCAGTTACGGCGTAGCCAATCAGTTTGTATGCATAACATTCCAAATTCTCCGACTCTGTGCCGGGTAGCCTTCCTTTTTGATATTCCAGTTTCCATGATAACTGAATACCACGTAGCGAATCACTCTGCTGCCCAATTGCACTTAATGGCATCAACCATTCTTTAACTGAGTACGTCAGACCGAATCACTTGGTATAACATTCCAAATGCTTTAACAGATTAAGACATAGCGACTCAATTTGTAATCCACGGTAGCTATAAACAATTATAAGAAAATGAATGAACAGCATTTAAAAATATTCAGTCATTTCCTACACATATTCCCTTTCGATAAGGTGTAACCGCTCTAAGTTCATCTTCATCCAAATCTTGAGAATGATCAAGTCAAAAGGAAAATTAGAATTTTAAGTAATTTATTTCATATATCTCTAGATGTATGATAGATTCTAAATTAAAAAACATGTTTTTTTTTTTCCATATTCTCCATTCCTCTGCGCGAAATGGTTTAAAAAGATATTATTGGCATGTACAATTTTATTTGTTATTTGAAATATATAGAGATAGATATTAATTATTAATTATTTTTAAAACTGTAATGTGTAAAATTTACATTAAGTTTTTTATTTTCTATTTCTCAATTGTATATATAAATTATATACTATTATTTATATAGATTAATAAGAAAATTTATTATAAAAAAAAATTAAGGTATATTTATTATAGGATTTAAGATATTATATTTAACTATATCGATAGGTTGTTTATTTTGCAATAATAATTTTATAAATTTAATTTAGTAATTAATGATTATTAGGTAGAACATCTACTTAATATTTTTAGTAGTTGTTAGAGATAAAAGAGTGGAATTTATTTCAAAGGCAGTTATGCTTTTTTTTTTAATTTAATTTAAAAAATGTCATGTATACAAGTGTGACACTCTAGTTTTTACTTATGGCATTTAACTCTCATTGCTTATTCTTACTTTGCTATGTTTTTTTTGTTACAATTTTCTCAACATATATATGTTTAACTCATATATTAAATATTTTTATAATTAAATGTTGGGAATAAAAAAGGAATGGGTGAATAGATATCCTACAAATTTTACACCTATTTAACCAATTGTAAACTTAATTTTCAATTAACAAATAACAAGACCCCTTAGGTGTAGCACAATGTTTAAACATGTCTCCCCCTTTGATATCAATGGTAAAGTGTCCACATGGTTGAAGAATCTCTGCCTAAACCATGTGTCTCCAAAACAAAATATTGAACATTGATGGACTACTTTTAAAACATAATGACAGCACTACCTAAACACATTGTAGTCTCACCAAACATGACAATTTCTTACTCATACAGAACTATTGAGTAATTTAACCCCTTACATGCATATATATGACAAAAAAAACATTTCATCTTTCATCTCTTGCAAATTACTCTCTAAAAATTGAGTAGTTTCTTATCCCCAAACAAACTTATTCATTTTGCCAGGGAGAGGCCACTCCCAATTCATGTCATAGGTACTCAAATGGTCCCTTGGGAAGTGGTTTTGTGAAAATATGTATAATCTACTCATTAGTAGCCACATATTCATTCAAACAACATGGACAACAAAATGACGTCTCATGGAATGATAATTGGAATATAACTAGTTTTTGAATGCATAATGGGGTTCTTGGAAGATACTAATGGATCTAGTATTATCACACATGATGGTGATTGAATCTTCAAACTCAACATTGTTATCCTTTAGCGTTTGCTTCATCCAAAGGATCTAAGTACAAAAAGTGGATGCAACCATGTATTTAGCTTTAGCTCGCACACATGCTCAATCTTCGATGGGTTTGTGAGCACACTTCCTTTATGCTAGCTTGAATAGGCATAACACCACCCATCAAGACAATTCCTAGGTGATGTTAAACTCATGTCGACAGTCAATGCACACTTTCTTTAACAAACTCCCTCACTTTGGTTGCATTTGTGCTTTTATTTCAGTGTATTTCCTCAACTATCATTTTTTTGCACCATCACTTTCACAAGTCTCACTTTTACATTCCCAGTTGTTGCTTTTGCTTGATTTCAATTTAATAAGTGACATTTTCATGTTATCTTTTCTCTGGCATGTGTCTCTTTTAAGTTCATTTTCATTTTGCAAGCATCATCTTCATGTTTTCCTCCTCTGGTAGGTGTCTCTTTTGTTGTTTTCACTCCTACATGTGTCGCCCCTTTGCGTATCAATAGAGTTATTTATGGAGCACTCTTCAACATTAGATGATCTTACATTAGATGATCTTGTAGACACATTCCTATAGTTTAGTGTGTCTTTAGGTCACAGTCATCACTTTTATCATAGCATGTGTTCTAGTTGTCGTAATGTGTCATTTCAACTATCGCACTTATAAATAAGCATCTCTTTGTTGTCATTTCGAGGTGTCATTTCTATCATGGGTCTTGTGTATCTTTCTCGATTGTATTTATGGTTCTAATGTGTGTAATCCATGTGTGATTCATGTTCAGATGCATTTCCCTCTCCTAGTCTATTGGCTCACAAGGGCTTCACTCAATGAACCTTTGACATATCACGTGAGTTCGTGGTATACTAAACAATACCCCTAATTTGACTACATATTGGAAAATACCTCTGAAAATCACATTAATTAAACCCCTACCAATATCAACCCAATACACCTTCCCAATTAAAAAAACCCCTACTTTCACGAGATATTCTAGGTATCCATGCTTTTACTAACATTTTTTATACTCCATTATATTTTTTCATTAACTTTGACCTCCATTTTTTATAGAGGAAAATATAAAAACTCTTTACCCCCTATTATATGCTCAATATATTATGCAATTTTTTCTGGAATATATATCTCCCAATATGAACCCACGTGGTATGGTATTTCTCCCCTAGTGAAGCCCCCATGTGTTTGCCCCACACTGAGCCATTATGGAGCTCTTCTTGGTCCTCATGCCCAGTGCAAGTTTTGAAGGAATGAAACATATTATTAAGACATGAGCCTAAGCTATTCATGAGCCTCATTGATACAAACTTTCTCATCAAGATTCGTGCACTAAAGCCTCCTAAATATCACCTCAAAACGACTACATTATGAACCTCCCAAGGCGAGACACCTAACCCTTCTAGCTTATACTGACTAACTACACTTAGTTTAGGTCACCTATGCCTTGCATAACACATGCAGAACTCCTAGATAACAATATTGACTCCTCCCATACTCGTGTATACTTAGATTGTGCATTACAAAGACCCCCTTATTCTCCCAGTGTAGTGAAAACCCTCCTACGTAACTTGGCTTCCTTCTTATGACTTCCCTTAGTGAAAAGTGCATTCCATATGAAAAAGAACCCATTGTTTGTTCAAACTATTCTATTTTTGGGGGGAAAGTCTATTCCAAGCCAAAAATGACCCCTTGTTAAGTCAAATCACTCTTGCCCTTGAGCTTCCTTATCCTCCCTACGCATGGCGCACAATGAAGCATCATTCCTTCACCCTTCCCTCTTCCCAATGCTCTCTATACTTCAGTGTATTCATTGACAAGTCTTCGTCAATATATGGCATAGTCTAAGGAGATAGTAAGCCTTTGTCTAATCAAAATTCACTTTCCTTAAGGCCTCTTCCTTCTTCTCGAGCACATATTGCAATCTTTAGCTTGAAGCCTTCTTCCTTCCCTGTTCCTCTTCCCCCTTACACTAACACTTCTTTAGACCTTTCTTCTTTAGCACATGGAAAAATAGGAAGGCTCAAGGATTTTTCCTCTCAACCCTTGACCTATCAAGTTGCGCTTTCCAAGTCTTCCTCTCTTTCCTTCTTAGCGCATGGTGCAATCGTAAGAAAAAAATCTAACCACCTTGTCCCTTCAACTTCCCCACTGCGCTGGACAGAAGATATCTCATCTTCATAGTGCATGGTGTAGTGATAATGAATAGTGGAGCCTTCCTAATCCATTTTTTAGTTTAATTGTGCCCTCCTAATCAAGCCTCCTCCTTTCGAACCTTCCATAGGCATATCATGGGTTTACAATTCTATGAGTTGAGTAGTGATAGAATCGATTATTTCAAGATTGATTATGCCTTGTCATGAATTATTTTCATTGAAAAGGGTACCTTCTTAGCATGAGAAGGTGATGCACATGCATATATCAAAGAGAAGGCATAAAGAAACACTTGTGGAGAAGAAGCAACAAACAGAGCTATCATGGAGACGTGAAGCATACCATAGACCAAGACAAAAATAATACATTGCATGATGACTCAAAGGATTTAAATATTGATCCAAGGCCCTTTGCAGGATGAAGGGAAGCAAGAAAGAGGACCTTTAATAAATATGAAGTGTTGATTAGATCTTTCACGAATATTGAAGACAAAGCAACAAGGAGAATAGCTTCACATTTCGACCTCATCATGAGGTCCATGACATCATTTTCATGTTGTAACTTGTACAAGTGTCATCAAAATAGTCAATATGTGTCCATGTGTCATGCCACATAATCATGTGGAATGTAATGATTTATTTCTAATGAAAAGGAAAAAATGTAATGTGTGGAAGTCCAAGAGTCATATGTGGAACATGAAGAGTCACATAGTCATGTATGGATAAAAGAGTCTTTAGGAGAAGTGAAAAGGACACATTACAATTCCAAGAGTCATGAGGCTAATTCAAGAGTCAAGAGGAGATGAAAGGTCATTCCCCTTTCTATAAAAGAAACCTCATGACTCAAGAAAAAGGCTTTTGGAGGCTTAGGCTTTGGAGAGCTAGTCTTGGCTTCTCTAATTTGGCACAGGAGAGAAAGCTATTCTTTGGAGAAGAAAGGAGTGAATTAATGTTTCACTACTAGAACTAGTGCCTCACAATTGTAATTGTGTACTTCGATATTTCACGTAATATTGAATCTCAATCAACCAACAAATTTTAATGCATGTATTGTGAATTTTTTATGAATATCCATGGGATGTTTACGGTATATTTTGTGTTCTTATGTATTGGAGAAATTGAAATATTTTGATGGATTTGGTACTCATATTATTGAATGTGTGTTGTATTAACTTTAATTATTGTTATGTGAAGTATTTTGCTAACGGATATTTTCATGCTCTCGTGTGTCTCTCTTAGGTTAGTACTATTACTTCCTTCCAGGGACTCGCTCTTGTCTCTTGCTCGTGAGGGTATCTTTTTACACATTGTAATCAGTGTTTCACAATGTAAACTTACTTTCTTATTCAATGTTTATGTATATAATATCTTATGTTATCCATTGTAACCAAGGCGAAAATTAAGTTGTGGTGGTTGGGATGAGACTATGGATGGGGCTTCTACCACAAATGGTGTGAGTTCTAATTGGGACTTCAAATTCGAGATACAGCCTGTATTTTGGTGGTATCCAACACCATCATCATTTTGGCACTAAACAGAGGGCCAGATGAGAATTTTCTCCCATTGAGTCTATTTTGAATCTCTTATATTTAATGGCTCTATCCCAAATCATAATCTTGGAGTGTTTTTCTAAACTATCCCCTGGCTAACTTTCCATATCCATGGAAAGTCTTCATGTCTTGTACTAATTCATGTTTGATGGTGAGGGTTGTACATTTTTATCCAAAAACATAAATGATTTTATTGGTGTTTGTAAATCTCGTCAAAATTGATGATGAAGATGTTGTGTGTATTCTATTCACTCTCACTCTTGAAGGTTGAGTTAATCTATGGTTTCATACCTTACCATCTTGTTTCATCCATTCTTTTGATCAATTCCTTAAGGAGCTTCATCGAGCTTTTCAAAGGTATGATTAGTAACTTTTTTATTAAAGAATAAATCAACTTAGAATAGAGCCTAATGAATCACTTGAGGATTTTACTAACATATTCCTTCACGTATGTGGTGAGTTTCCTTAAGAAGATATGGATTGGGATTTATTTAAGCAAAAGTTTGAACATTTTGTTTGGATCTCGTTGAATCAATGTGAATCTAAACCCCAAGATGTTTTTGTTCTCCCAACTTTTGTAATCATGAGACACCTCTAATCTCATAGGAGGAACCTAGTATTCCTTTTTTCCCTTATGCAAATTAAATTGTTGATACACATCTTCAACCTTCATATGTTTCTCATGATCCAGATCCATTGGAGTAAACTTTGGAATGGTTCATGTAGCCTAAGTTGAATCCTAATCCCATGGTCTTTCAAGATGATCTTAACATTCATAACTCTAGAATTTAATTTGATTTTGATTCTTGACCTCCTCTACCATCTCATTCTCGTAACCCCTTACCCCTTGATCTACCTAATTTTCAATTTTCTAATCTAAACATCGATTAGTAGAAAGGTAGTCACATTTCACAGATAAATGAACAACAAGGTAAGGATTATTTCAATATTTCTCCTGAATTTTCAAAATCCTCCATGTCGATATAATGTTCTTTCATCCTTGGTTGAGTTTGAATCTATTAATCTTAATGACGAATCAAATGAAACTGATTTTACTAATCAATATGAAGTCTTCGACAACCATCATCCTGATCATTTTGTCTCCATTATTTTAGTAATGATGGTTACCCAATCACACCATTTGATCTTTCGATTTGTTAAGACAAATTTGTTTCAAAATATTTAGATCTTAAATCTCTTTTGGTGAACGAAGATTTTCTCATGGAAGCTTCTCGCTCAACTTGTTGTTCCTTGTGTCCTATTTCTCACATGTCCTTCTCTTCATATATCCCACCCAATAAGATGAATTCTAAATTTTCGCATGGTAATGAGGCCACCCATGATGAATAAGTGAACAATGAAATCATTTAGCATTCGTTCCATCCCTTATCATTCCCCATTTTACATGAGGAAAATTCTTCATCTCAGGTTTCTCATGATGTTTGTCTAATCTATTCATCCTTGGACGTTCAATTAGAAGAATCTTTTTACTTGAGTACTTTGTTTGTTGAATATGCAAGGTCCAATCGATTTAACGATGTAGGTGTCTACCATCTTGATAGTAGTAATATTGTTGCAATTACTAGTAGTAGTTCTCCACAACCCACGCATGATATAATCCAATCTTTAGAATGCAATTCTACAATATTGGAAAGGCATAGGACTTCTAAGGGAATAGAGTCATTTCAACTTTCGTAGATGGTTATGTTAGGTTTTCGTGACTTTGCTAAGATCTCGAAACTAAATTAGATCTTCATTTTCGCGCAAAATTATTTCCTTAGCATAGTTTCACTAGATGTAAACCCCCTCTTGAAATATGTTTGGTATTTTGGATATAACTCTTTCAAATTTAAAGATTCAATGTCTAATCTAATTAAGGATTATAGTTAAGTTAGTTCATTTCCATGCAAATCCCTTGTATCAAAATAGGGTTTGAAATGATTTCCTCTCATGAATGAACAAAGCTATGAATTTGGTCATTTTGAAGATTATCACTAGCTAAAGGGTTCATACCTATCATAAATGATTTTATTGGTTTTTGTAAATCTCGTCAAAATTGATGATGAAGATGTTGTGTGTATTCTATTCACTCTCACTCTTGAAGGTTGAGTTAATCTATGGTTTCATACCTTACCATCTTGTTTCATCCATTCTTTTGATCAATTCCTTAAGGAGCTTCATCGAGCTTTTCAAAGGTATGATTAGTAACCTTTTTATTAAAGAATAAATCAACTTAGAATAGAGCCTAATGAATCACTTTAGGATTTTACTAACATATTCCTTCACGTATGTGGTGAGTTTCCTGAAGAAGATATGGATTGGGATTTATTTAAGCAAAAGTTTGAACATTTTGTTTGGATCTCGTTGAATCAATGTGAATCTAAACCCCAAGATGTTTTTGTTCTCCCAACTTTTGTAATCATGAGACACCTCTAATCTCAGAGGAGGAACCTACTATTCCTTTTTTCCCTTATGCAAATTAAATTGTTGATACACCTCTTCAACCTTCATATGTTTCTCATGATCCAGATCCATTGGAGTAAACTTTGGAATGGTTCATGTAGCCTAAGTTGAATCCTAATCCCATGGTATGTCAAGATGATCTTAACATTCATAACTCTAGCATTGAATTTGATTTTGATTCTTGTCCTCCTCTACCATCTCATTCTCGTAACCCCTTACCCCTTGATCTACCTGATTTTCAATTTTCTAATCTAAACATCGATTAGTAGAAAGGTAGTCACATTTCACAGATAAATGAACAACAAGGTAAGGATTCTTTCAATATTTCTCTTGAATTTTCAAAATCCTCCATGTCGATATAATGTTCTTTCATCTTTGGTTGAGTTTGAATCTATTAATCTCAATGACGAATCAAATGAAACTGATTTTACTAATCAATATGAAGTCTTCGACAACCATCATCCTAATCATTTTGTCTCCATTATTTGAGTAATGATGGTTACCCAATCACACCATTTGATCTTTCGATTTGTTAAGACAAATTTGTTTCAAAATATTTAGATCTTAAATCTCTTTTGCTCAACGAAGATTTTCTCATGGAAGCTTCTCGCTCAACTTGTTGTTCCTTGTGTCCTATTTCTCACATGTCCTTCTCTTCATTTATCCCACCCAATAAGATGAATTCTACATTTTCGCATGGTAATGAGGCCACCCATGATGAATAAGTGAACAATGAAATCATTTAGCATTCGTTCCATCCCTTATCATTCCCCATTTTACATGAGGAAAATTCTTCATCTCAGGTTTCTCATGATGTTTGTCTAATCTATTCATCCTTGGATGTTCAATTAGAAGAATCTTATCACTTGAGTACTCTGTTTGTTGAATATGCAAGGTCCAATCGATTTAACGATGTAGGTCTCTACCATCTTGATAGTAGTAATATTGTTGCAATTACTAGTAGTAGTTCTCCCCAACCCACGCATGATCTAATCCAATCTTTAGAATGCAATTCTACAATATTGGAAAGGCATAGGACTTCTAAGGGAATAGAGGCATTTCACCTTTCATAGATGGTTATGTTAGGTTTTCGTGAGTTTGCTAAGATCTTGAAACTAAATTAGATCTTCATTTTCACGCAAAATTATTTCCTTAGCATAGTTTCACTAGATGTAAACCCCCTCTTGAAATATGTTTGGTATTTTGGATATAACTCTTTCAAATTTAAAGATTCAATGTCTAATCTAATTAAGGATTATAGTTAAGTTAGTTCATTTCCATGCAAATCCCTTGTATCAAACTAGGGTTTGAAATGATTTCCTCTCATGAATGAACAACGCTATGAATTTGGTCATTTTGAAGATTATCACTAGCTGAAGGGTTCATACCTATCATATTCTTCTGAAAATAATCAACTGCTAATCCTTCTTATCAATATTATAATGCTAATCATTTTTTTCATGGCATTGGATGTCCTCTTGAGTATAACTAAAATGTTTTAGATATTTGGTGAATCAAATTCCTCTTTTCCACCCACTACATCTTGATTGGTTTCATGTGTTTTCCATGTTGGAATTCCTTTTTAGTTTTTTATATAATTATGATGTTAACTAGTGACAAGGAAATGGTTGGTTACATTCAACTTGCAAAGAATATGCCTCTTTTGTTCAAATCATTTGCAAAGTTGTTCAAACTTATCTATCTTTTTTTTGCTAATCAAGAGTCTTGTGCCACAATTAGTCTATCAGATCATGATAATTGTTATTGACCTTTTAATTTTCCCAAGGGCATATCCCCTGACATTTTTTTTACATCAATTTACCTTTATGATTTGGCATCGCGATATTCAAGTAATTGTCAAGCAGTTGAGGCATTTCAACCTTTGTTGACGGTTATATTAGGATTTCACTATCTTCACAAGCTTCCTGAACATGATTAGATTTACTTTCCATTACAAGATTCTCATCCTGATTCCATACTATCAATTTTAAGTTCACCCTTTCATGAATTTCAGGATATTGAAGAGGAATATTATGAATTTCATGATCAGATGTATGATCAGTTAGAAACATTGTACCTATAATTAATTTATGCTAATAAAAAATTTCTATCTTTCTTAATGTTTGATAATAAGGATATCAGAGATGCAGGTGCTTTCACAATGAGTTGTAGAGGTTTGTATGATTCTTGTTCTTATAAAAAAGGTAAGGTTGTTGATTTGATAAAGTAAGTTGTTATGACACATATTTCATCCTGTAGGTAAGACATTCAACTTTTTTTGCAAGACTTTCAAGCTTGTATATCTTATATTACACATTATCATATATCGATCATAATTTGTCTTATCGTTTTGTTTGCAGGTCGGGACCAATTATGGTGGCATAATTGGAAATTTCATTACACTTGCCCCTGACCTTATAGCTACTTAGGTTAGAAGTAGGTCTATTTGCATTTAGCCTCCCTTGCATTACATCCACCCTCTGTTGTTATGTCAATATAGCCTCTACATTTGTTTTGTTTCCTAGTTCTCTTTTATGCATGTTACCTTACATATCAATTTTATCTGATCTATTATGTATTTTCTTTCATGTTTGCTTAATAATAATTTGCATGAAAGATACTTTGTTTGGATCAAAAGACAATGTGGAAATTTTGAAAAGGGAAATTGGGATGGCGAATAATGCTTGGCTAATCCTTTACCTATTCTCTATCTTGGGTTTGCATATATTTAAAGTCAATGATGTCTGAATAGAAAATATGATCCACTTAAACAAAAATCCTTTCGTAAAACTATAAATCCCATAGTTATACTAGGATCCTCATTCCTCAACTCGGCATTGTAAGTAAATTTCATTTTTTCTTGTTGATCCAATTAAGTAGAGAAAGGTAAGGGGAAAATCAATTAGTGCACAAACCAATATTAGAGGTCTATATACCTATCTTTGAAGGAACAACCTCTCCTTCTCTCAGTAATTCAGGATCCCTCTTCCACCCATGAAATAAATAAGTGCCTAAGAATTGTTCTATAAATAAATAAATAAAGGGTGAAAGAAGAGAAAGGCTTCCTAGGTAGAGAGGTGAAATAAGTAACTTCGTTGGGGTACTGTTTAGGATCGCTGGCAGCAAAGCGATTCTTGTGTTGCTGTAGTGACTCCACCAAGAATCTGGCAAGGCCTTCTCACAGTGAAGAAGCACTAGACATGAAAACTCATACATTCAATATGTTAAACTCGCAATTATATATTACCCTTTCCTAGATCGAAAAAATTGTGATTTGGAAAGCCTTGATATGTGTTTAAATCAGTAATCAGGGCATTTCTTAACATTGTAGATTGGTACCCATCAATTGATGGCACCTTCATCAAGATGTATAGCACAAAGAAGGTTACAATGTTTTTTATGATGTTTTCCATGGACATGCTAGTCATGCATGAGGTTGCACACCACATCTTGATGGGGTTATCAGATGGATTTTACAGGAAGAAGAAGGAACCATGGCATATGCTTCCTTTGTGGATTGGGTTGTAGGAAATCTAGAGTTTGAAAGAAGTGGATGTCCAGGTTGAGGAATTCAGAAGTTTCATTTCGGCACCAAGAGTTTCAATCCATACGATCCACATGGCTTATGCAGGGACCATTGTTCAAGAGTTTATTATCCTTGGATCTACAGGGAGTGTCATTGGGTAGAGGAAGACCCTTGGATATATTACTATAAATCTTCCAGGCTTAATGAATTGGTTAGCATGGCAATAGAGTGGCTAGCAGCACTTAATGAGGTAGCACCACAAGGAGCAACAACAACAGTAGGAGAAAGTAGTAAAATCTACGCAAGAAAAAGGAAAGAAGAAGATTGGAAAAAAAAAAATAGAGGTGGAGCAAAGCTACAAGTTTAAGGGATATCCACTTGTTGAGAGAGTAGCTTTGGAGAAAAAAAAAGGAGGCGAAAGTACAACAAGAGAGGACCGTAGAAAAGGCATAAGAAAATACTAGAGGAGATGGAGAAGAAGTTCCAAGAGGTAGAGCAGAATCTCAAAGAATAACAAGAGTTGCATAGAAGAGAGAAGGAAGCGTAGCGGTAAAAGGAGGAAGTGAAAGGTGCATAGACAATGCAAACTATGCCGACATAGGTTCAAGATTTAGATCCACCAGCAATAGATGAGGAATACAGTGAGTAGCCATAGGAATGGAACTTTCTCAGTAGGATGATCCAATAATTGAAAACAAATGGACACGAAGAGGGAATAGTTAAAAGAGGATCAGGACACTAACCTCATGCCAAAAGAAATTGTGGTCCACTGCACACACTTCATTAGTGTTGGCTTATTGGGGCCTGACCCAGGTTCAGAGTTAAGTTAGCCAAACAAATCCCAATACTACTGGCCCTTTCAACAATAGTCCGCGGAGTGGGGATTGAGGTCTCACCTGAGGTAGTATGGGAGGGTGCTAGAACTTGGTTACCACAACCTGAAGATGTCTAATGAGTTCAAGTGGTCCGCGGTTTGACCCTACAAATAGGTTGCTTCGCACACTTGCCCGCACTTCTCAACCTGATACACTACCTTTGTGCATCCCTACCCTAGGGCTGAGCATTGCGCTCTGCATTATTACCCAAGATCTTACTAGTATTCCAATGTTAGTTGATTATCTTAGCCTACTTGTGTGCTTTAAGTTATACTTAACAATATAAATCATTCATACAAATGCGCACAACAAATAAATAGTATATTTGCCAATTATATCAAACATGCATTAACACAAGAATAGGTACACAAAATTATGATATAACTTCTCTTTATTAATTTCTTCCTCAGTTACAGACTCGACTCCACCCTATGCACTCAACTGTAGACTACTAGGCCTCTGTGCACTCAATTGCATAGCCTTCTCCTACTCTACAACCCAAAGACACACTTTACAATTTGACTCAATCACTTTCTCTTCTCATCCTCATATTCTATTGTCTATCCCTTATCGACACTTAGACCCTCGCTCTATTTATACAATCCCATGGTCCATAGACCATGGGTAGGTCTATCCAGCCGGCATTACATTAAAAAACTAGGGCAGAAAACCTTGTGACTCTATCATACTTTCATGCTCCGTGCCTGTAATTCGCGGAGCTTTCTAATAAGATTAGGTCATAACTTGGGCTTTGGGCCCCAAAACCTACCTTGGGGGAATTCCATGCCCAACAAGCCCCCAACAAAAACATCGTGACTCATCCTCGAGTCACTCTTTGGGTGCAGTGATCTCTACGAGGAGTCCCTCTAACTATTCTCCAACTGTGATGAGGTCAGCAGCACACTGAGCTACTGCTTGCTGCATCTGTTGTTCTGATACCTCTGTGTCTCAGGTGTTTCTCTGTAGTAATGTATGCATCCCCTATATATGAACAAACTTGCCTTCAATTTCTGTCATGATGGTGAAATCCTCGTCAATCCAAGGCTGGACGTACACTTTTTGAAATACCTCCTTATGTTGTGCCACATCCACCTGCTCCTTCAGTTCTTTAGCCTGCTACATCCTCGCAAGCTGCTTGGTGAGGACCACTATTTGTATAGTTCCTCGAACACTGTCATACTGCTATTGGAGTTATCACACCTCTATCTCTAAGGGTTGGATGTTGGGATCCTCCTACAAAGTAGTGAGGAACCGAAGTGAATCTTCCAATGTGTTGGTGTAGTCTAGCACTGCACCTCTGATTTCTTCCAATCCCCTTGTGATAATGCTAGCACGTTGTCTTCTAACTTTCGAGGGAGTGGATGGTTTCACCTTTAACCGCAACTTGGGAATCTAAAGATTCAACTCTAGTTGAACCTTTGTTGTTTCTTCCCTAGCCTCATGGACTCCTACTGCTAGTCTATGGATTCACACCTTTGCTGGTAGATCTGCTGGGACGGCCAGCTCTGGGACACTTCATAAGCATCGCCTATCACCTGCACCAGCTGTTGATTTTATGACACCAATTTTTCACGCCGCAAGTTGAGTTGTTCCATATTTATCTTCTGCTTAGTGAGGACATGGAGCACATGGCTTTCCCTAGAATGCAACTCTGTCGATATCCCACCCTGCAATAGATATAATGTCTCACGTGGAAGGGAAACTAGATTCACACCGAGACCTTTCATTGTGCTAACCGAAAACCTATTAGCCTCATTCGATGTCACTAGAGCCCCTTCCAGCAACACTATTATGTTCTTCATCTGTGCACGCCACATTTGCTCTGCTGCCATGGATCTGACTGCAAGGTTGGTCAAAAGGGTACCAACCTGAGGGGCGCACTCCTTTAATTCCTACAACTGTGATCTAAGGGCCCCCAACACAATCTATTTCTCCCACATGAAATCTTGGAGAGCCTCATTTGTGACATCATGCGCCATCTTTTCGATGTCATGCAGATCACCCTCAGTTAGGGTGATCGGGTCAATGGACAATTTCGAGGCCTTGGCCTTCTTCGACTGTCTTGCCCGTTCCACTAGCTGTTGGCGCTTCAGTTGTGTGGACGCAATTCATGGGTCTGTGCATCCTTCTTCAGTTTCTACTTCCTCTGCTTCCTGCCCCTACAAAGTCTTTGTCTATCCCTCGCCCGTCTTTATGGCTGCTTCTTGTGCTACTGCTACTACTGCAGCATTTTCCTACTCGGTTGTTTTCTGTGCCACTTCCCGTGCTACCCGCACCTCGGCTGCTACTGTTTCCTTTCGACTTTTCTCAGCCAATTGTATGATGTGCAACTTGGCATCATCTTTCTTCTTCTGCACTGCTAACCTCTTGAGTTTTGCAATGTCTGGGGTGTGCCATTCCGGAGGCCATGCCTCCAAGATAGTAAAAATGGCGTCGTTTGCGGCTACAAAGGGTAGCTTTGTCCACTACTTTGTCAAATCCTTTCGTGCCCTGATATATACGTTATGCATGTCTACTTTATATTTTGTAAAACTCTTCAGACTATTGTAAACCATGGGTGACAACCTCGGCTTATTGTTGATCCACAATTGGATGTTCATCTCCATGAGCACCCAAAAGATCTTGTTGTCGCGTATCCTTTTCGCATCCTTCGTGGTCTAGAGCGAAGCATACTTCGTGGCCTCTGGTAAATATCTATCAATTATGGGGAATTTCCTATCCTCTGGCAATTCCCCTGCTACGAGCATTATGGATAGCAACAACCATGCATAGTGGAAGGTTTTACCCTGCTTCTGGGCTTCGCTACAATTCTCTAAGAATTTTGTGCACATGAATTCAGCCTCGTTAAACTGGAACCCCTCTCTGCATTACTTGGCCAATGCGATCACCGGTATAGGTACCTCATCTGTGTGGCACTTCTGCATAGCTTTGCCTTCCAGGATTTGGGTTTCTATGCATACTACTTCGTCCTTGATGAGAGAGATGGTGTAGTGCCTCTTCTTATTTTCTAGCTTTTAATTCAGCTTCATGGCCTTTGCGAGGGCCAAATGACTGCCCTTCCCTTCTGATATGGTCGCGGGGCCCTCTCCTTTGTACAAATGCTGAGAAATGCAATGAATCAAGTCTACCTTGATGGGGATGGGCTCTTCCAGCCATAAATGCCCATCATGCACCAGGCATAGCAACTGCCTAGTGATGAAAATGGCTATTAGGGTGTAGTGGAAATGTGGCACCCATAGTAGGTTTAGTAGTCCAGCCTTTTCCACTCTGCACAACCACTTCCACGGTTCTAGCGTTGTCACGACCCCCACGCTATTCTGATTCATGAGGTTTCTGGTCTCAAGGTGAGGGAACTTCTCGTGGTGAGTGAGGTATAAAGCTTCAAATTTCATGGTTGAAACACAGTCGAGGTGCATGCCTTCAAACATAATGTCATCTAGGAGGAGTGGGGTCCAGAGCAAAATCTTGGTCTCGTCTAGGTCCTTGGGCACTTTGGCCTTCCCTTTTCGCGGGGGGACATAATGAGCCGTTTTATCGCAGACAACGTAGGTTGAATATCTAGCTCCATGCCTTCGTCTTCTTTCTCTGTGATGATGAGGGCCTATAGATCTTCATCTTCTTCATCTGTTTCTATAATGATATCTTTCCCTTTCTCCTCCATCGACAATTTGCTGCGCAGTGGGTTCCGTGGGGACACACATACTAGAGTCATTGCTTATTTATCCTTCGTAGGTCTTGGCATGCATGATGATTTTAGGATTTCTGCCACAATCTTGGTGCCTTCTGGAACATCCCCTACAGTTAGGGCCTTCGCGGCCTTGCTGGCAGTCACCTCTTCTATCCCCATACCATCCTTAGTTGTTGTCATTGTATCTGTGCTGCAATCTATCACTAGTGAATTCAGGGGCTTAATCAATGCTCAGCTCACAACACTCAGGGCTTTTCTCAAACACTCAATTCACAAGTGACCAAGTGTTGTTTTCTGGGCAACCCTTTGTATTTTATAGTGCTTTTTGAATCCGAATTCGACCATTCTCCCCAAATTCTGGTTCATTAATGCTTTCTTAGCGGAATATTTTCCCAGATCTTGCCCATAAATTGCATCTTAAATGCCTGTCGCTTGCTCCATTTGGCCTCAAGTCAAGCATCCCATCGTGAATAGTGACTACAATGGTCACTTTCTGGCGAACCAGCATGGCGGTGCAGTCCCTTGTGTGTGGTCGTGGACCTTGTGACTCTTTGCTTCTGCACTTATGTCCAACATCGTGTGGATCTGAAGCAGGATAGTTTATGATACTGCTCTCCCTTCCAACTTCACCATTTGCAACACATGACCTTGGTCACTATGCTTAGAAATATGTGGTCCAAACCAAGGCATCAGACTGATTAGTTCGTGGCAATAGGCCTTAACCCTATCATCGTGATCGCACACCTCCTGCCTTACCACTCTGGTCATTCTGGAGAGAAAATATTTCTTTATTTCATCCTCCATCTTCTTGATTCTGCATCCATCAAAGCACTTTTCTTCCTTAAGTGTACCCTTTCGTCTTCAAGTTGATAGAGTCTAAGGTTTCCCTATCTGATTTCTTCCTCAAGTCCCATACGTTCTGTTTCTTGTGGCTATGCGATCCCTTCTTTCTGGGCTTTGCAAACCATCGTATCTACGTGTACTACTCTGTGCGAACTAGGCTTTGCATGCTCCATAGGGATTATAGCTTTTGCTTCATAGTTCAGCCTCAGAAGTGCCCGTGCAGTCAGGGCTTTGCACATGGTTCTATAATCACATAGAACCACTGGTACGCACAGGTCCCAGTCAGTTCACTTCACATGGTGGACTGCATTCAGTGCTTCGCGTATAAGGCTTCCACATGGATAGTTTTTTATGCACTTGGTCTTATCATACCTCCTAGTCCCACATGGAGGGGTTGTTTGTGCCATTGTGTTGCCTGCTCCTACTTGTTGGTCATGTTTCCTATTGCGAGGACAGTATGCATTCATGCAGGTTGCGAACTATACGGCTGTACCCATCTGGAGAGGTGGGCGTGCAGGCTATTTCATCCATCATACCTGGCTTTCATTAGCATCTGAGGCTTTCCAAACCACATGAGCATCATCCTTCTACATTCGCGCCAGTCCTTAGAACTTCCTTAATGCGTACCCCACCACCTTGTGGGCATAGTGCACAGTACCCATTTCAGAGCATCAAAACGCTGATATTCCTATACTTCTCTTTCAAATTTGTTTAGGAAATCATCCACCTCACTCAACGTATCATACATAGGAAAATATCTTACCTCTGTTGCCACACAGTGCAATGACCTTATCATCATGTTGCAATTGAGTGTGGTTACCTCGTGTAACTGGTTCTGCCATCGTTTTATCTCTTTGTCCAAATCTGAGGTGCAGGAGCTTTCGCTCTCCCACGAGACCCTACCATCCATGGTTAGACTTAGTCAGTCCTACTCCTGTCTAATTATCTTATAGATATAGTGTAGGTCATCATCGCTATCATAGTCATGCATTGGCTCTCTGTAGCATGATCCTTCTGCAGGGTCTAAAGGTACCACTATGCATAGTGACTTTTTCTCAAAAATGATCTTATGCTTCTTTAGATTTATCACTCCATTCATGTTAGTGGCCAAATTTATTCCTAACAGTGCATGATAGGGATTGTTGTCATCAACAATCTCTATCACTTCGAAATCTGTTAGCATGCTTGCACCTTCGATATCTACCATTATTCCCTGCCATCTTCCCATAGGTAGGATCTTTTGCTGGTTCGCCATTCGCAGCTGGATCGGTGACCATTGCAGTGCAGGCTTGCCCATGCATTTCCATGTCTTCCTTGGCAAGATGTTTGCGTCTGATCCTAGATCCTAAATCACTTAATCCATTTCATATTCCCCTATCTGCGTGATCAATCTCATCTCTCTTCCTGTTCGCATTGTGTGCTTCCTGAGATTTTAGACTACGTGTGGTTCTCCTAGCGCAGTCCCAACACATCTAGTGATGAGTTATTGCAGTCCCTTCACAACTTTCTATCGCGCAGTTGCTTCATGCATGTCTCCAAAAATGTAGTGAGCATTGATGGGTCCATTTCTGGTTCTAGTTTGTCTTTACTACCTGAAGTGGAGGCCTTTGCAAATCTCTTCTTAGTTTCCATGAATGTTTCCTTAGCATGCTCCAAATCAAATTCTGGTTCCTTTGTTGGAGCCTTACGAACCCAGGCACTGTCTTTAGGCTACTTGCATTTTTCATCACGCATCTTAATACCGTTTCAGAGCATGATATTTACATTCAGGTCTTGCTCACGGATCTCAAACCTCATCATTTGTAGGTTCTGAGTCGGGGGAGGTTGGAGTGCTCCTTTAACGTGTAACCTTGCTATCAGCATGAGATAGTCCTCCATCTCATGATCAAACTAGTTACAATATAAGCATGACGGTCTCATCGGATTTGTACAATCATGGGAATAGCACCCCGGTCCTCCACAATTGTAACATATTAGTTTTCTGCACCCTCTTCCTGGTCCCATTCCACCTCGACCTCATCCGCACCCTTGAAATCCAGCGCACGCCATCCTTGCATTTTGATCAAGGGTCCATCTTTCGGTTTGAACTCTGTAGGTATGAGTTCGATCCATCATCAATTCATAACTTCTACAGGTGCACTCATCATGGCCTACTGAGCTACAAAAGTTATAGAACAACTGCTGGGAACTCTGCATATACTTATGTAATAGATGACAGTTATCTATATCATGCTTCCCTCCTATCTGACAAATCATGCACCATAACGCAGGTGTCGTGCTCAGTCCTTCTTGTGCATGTGGTCTTAATAGCACTGGTCCTCCTACCGCCAGGTAGTTCACAAAAACTGGAAAATGGTCCTTGTCATGTCCCTGCCCTTTGTACTTTACGCACCATACCCCCTCGTGCGCTTCTAGGCTAGACGTCCTGTCTTGTTTCAAACTCTACATCTCAAGGCACATGTTTCTCAACTATGTGTGGATCCATTACACTCCCAGGTTATGATCTTGTATCAGGATCTCGCAGTCTCATTGCGATCTCCAAGGCCTCAGCCTGAGTGGATAGCTTCTACTATTGCAGCGTGTTCCTTAGATGTGGCGCTAGCGATGCTAAAAACCATGCGCAGTGTTGCACATCCGTCAAGGTTATGTTGGCTTCATGAATCATACCCTTCAGTCTTTGGTCTAGCACCCACAAGGTCTCGCCTAGAAGCATCGTGATTTCCTTAAATCCAATGATTGATTGTGTCTCTGACTTTGGTTTGCTAAATTCTTTGTTTAACATAGTTTGGATATTCACAATACTATGTTCGGATTGTCGTTGGAGTGCTTAATGTGCCACGTCAGTGCGTGATCCTGCAAAGCACTGACCAATGTTGCAATATTTATATTGTCATCCGTGACTCCCTACTCCTTTGAACATCGGTAACCTTATTGCGCTCGCCATATTTAAATGTGGTGGTGGCGAAGGTGGTGTGGGCGAAGACGACAGTGAAGATGGTGAAATTGGTGGTGGTGTAGGTGGGGGTGGTATGCGTAGAATTTGCTACTTTATCATACAGATCACACTTATGTTGAAACTTTGACAAGCTCTTCCTCGCTTTCTAGCAGAGGTGAAATCAAGGGGCCAGACTTTAGTTCTATGCTAACTTTGTTTCTATAGATCCTCCCACTCTATATAGCACCAAACATCAATTTGTTCGCATAACCCGCTTTTCACACAATAGTATTTTAATTGAAGTGTTCAAAGATTTAATGTACTTACCTCGCGATCCTTTAAGGAAGCATCATTCTACCACGCCATAGCTGACTGAAGTATCTACCGTGAACTCAGTGATAAACCCTCCTATAATTTGCTCGAGCCAATGGTCCACAGCCCACATGATCTTATCTTCTGATGCTTCTAGTCTGCGCACCAACTCTGGAGTCCACACAATCGTTATGTCGAGCCTACACCTTCCTTGACTGTCTTCTAGCTTCGCGATCTACTCATACAAATCATAGGGGGAGGATGCAAAGAAAATTTCATGGATTTCTGTATATAAGTAGCAACCTAACCACTCTTCCTTTGATAACCACAGATTCCTGTTTCCCTATGCTTCGAACTTGTGAATTGTTTGTCCAACCACTCTTCTATTCCTCTCTTTTTCAGATTCTAGTGATACAACATCAAACATCTCTTATGCAGATCCCAGTCCTAGCAATGGAACCATTTATTGTCTTATTGGCACCTGACCTAGGTTCAAAGTTAAGTTAGCCAAACAAATCCCATTACTACTGGCCCTTTCGGCAATAGTCCACGGATTGCAGACTAAGGTCTCACCTAAAATAGTATGGGAGGGTGCTAAAACTAGGTTTCCGCACCCTTGAGATGTCTGATGAGTTCAAGTGGTCTGCAGTTTGACCCAGCATGTAGGTTGCTTTCCGCACTTGCCCTCACTTCACAACCAAATACACTGCCTTTGTGTAGCCCTACCTAGGGGTTGAGAATTGGACTCTGCGTTATTACCCAAGATCTTACTGGTATTCCAATGTTAGTTGATTATCTTAGCATACATGTGTGCTTTAAGTTATAATTAACAATATAAATCATTCATTCAAGTGCACATAATAAATAAACAATATATTTCCAATTATATCAAACATGCATTAACCGAAGAACGGGTACATAGAATTATGATATAACTTCTCTTTATTAATTCCTTCCTCAGTTACAAACTCGACTCCTCCCTATGCACTCAGTTGCAGGGGTCCACACACTCAGTTGTGGACTACTAGGCCTCCGTGCACTCAGCTACAAAGCCTTCTCCTACTCTATGACCCAAAGACATACCTTAAACTTTGACTCAATCACTTTCTCTTCTCATGCTCATCTTTTATTGTCTAACCTCTATCTACACTTAGAGCCTCACTCTATTTATACAATCCCATGGTCTACGGACCATGGGTAAGTCTATCTAGCCGAAATTACATTACAAAACTAGGGTGAATAACCCTATGACTCTATCATACTTTCGTGCTCCTTGCCCACAATTCTTGGAGATTTACAACAAGATTAGGTGAAAAATTGGTCTTTGAGCCCCAAAACATGCCTTGGGTGGATTCCATGCCCAACAACTAGTTCCAGTGGTGGAGAAGGTTCCAAGTGAACAATGGGATACTATTCTGCTTGAGGATAATCCGAGAATAGATGTGTACAACATAGTGTTTGATGAGTCACAACATAGAGTTGTATAGGCACATAGAGTGCACATCCTGGATGACCATGCATAACCTATGCACTTTGAAGAATGGGTGATAGTGTCAAATGTGCGAAGACATCTAGCTCCCTTGGCCAATGCTACAAAGGCATATGCCAAAGCCACGAGCTCAAGTGTGAAGTTCATGATAGCCGAAAATTAGTGCATGGCTAAGGAATTTCAAGTATCCAAGCAGAGAGAGGAACAATCAATAGGATCTGCCAAAGCATAGATGAAGAATGTGATACTTTCTTAGGTATTGACTCTTGAGATAGTCATGCAGAGACTATATGATAGGTTCGTCACCATCCATAAGGCATTTTCCCATCTACATGGTCATCAACAACATTGTACTAGGTAGCACAAACACTCACAGATATACATGTTGTTTTTTATTATATATAGACATGGACAGTTAGGTACAAGGGAGCCCCACTTCAATTGCACAAGATGATGAAGATGCGGGTAGATTTGGACAAAGCATGCATTTGGAGTCTGATCCAGAACTATGAATAACTCCAACTACTCATCGCCAATGTTGAGGCTTCATACACATGATTATTTAGAAGTTTGGATGTCATGGTGAGAAATTATGCTACCCACGCCAATTGGAAAACTCACCGATGCCAGAGAAGAACCAAGTCCAACTCGATCCTAACACGTACTTTGATTAGTTGATGCACGTGGCCACTGGCACAGATTTGAAAATCAACATGAAGAACATGCAGAGATATGCCACCAGTCTGGACAAGCTCAGTACTAAGCTACACATGTTACATGATGAGTTGGACAGAGGTTCCAGATCAGTATACCTAGGAGAAATGGAGGCAAGAGTTTGTTTCGATAAAGACACAATCAAACACTATGTGGAAAACATTCAATAGTACCAAGTTGGCCTTAGTTTCTCACTAAGGATCACAGAGAGCATATTCATGAGCTGGTGTTTCCACACCTCTCCAAGTCTTAGTGTTGTCGTATCTAGCTGACCCAAGCCTATTTTTGTGCCACATGGGTATATGTCAAAAATGTATAATTGTTGTAAACATGATGTAAAGTGAAATTTGAAGTGTCATTAGTGCATTGCAAATAGTCATATGTAATGTAAAGGGCTATGTAATGAAGTTGAAGAGTCATGATGGTATTCCAAGATTCACAAAGGGGAATGTCAAGGGTCACCCCACCCTTTGTTATAAATAGAATGTCATAACTCATAGAAGAGGCTTTTGGGAGCTAAGATTTTGTTAGGCAATGCTTAGAGAGGGCTTGGAGAGTATTTTGACGAGCCATGGCTTCTCCACAGTGTAGATCAAGTACATCTCTTTGGAGAAGTAGGAGTGTTGACTGTAATGTTATACTATTGGGGCTAGTGGTTGTCATGGTTTTATGTATGGATGGCACGTTCATTCTATATAATATAATAGAGTAAGCACGCCTTCATGCATATTGTTAACACTCAGGTTGTCCCTTGCTCCTTAAGGGATACGGCCGAGGTAACCACAGACCAAGCTTTGGACTGCCGGTCCTAGCCTACCAGCAGTCAGAGAGGGCTCTCTCTTCAGGATTTAGCTTTGTTTTAGGAAATGATTTCAGGCTAGTTATTATGCACATGGTTTTTTGTTTGAGTTTGGTGGGATGAATGATCTATTCAGGAAGTGTAGGCATGCGAAACGCAAGAGGTTTAGAACATTGGGCATGGAGTCAAGGATGTGGACTGAAGGATGTGTTTTCTTTGGCAAAGAAGGGACTACAGAACAGGATAGTTGCACAAGGAATAATATCAGGTTTGAATGAGGATGAAATAGATGTCAGGGAATGAAAGACATCTAAGTAATTTTCATTCGTGCTAACAGAGGGAACGTGAATGAATATCCTATAGGAGCAATTAATAAATTCCTACAACAATATTCATATACGGAGGAAACTAGTGCAAATATGAGCCTAAGAGGAATTCATATTATAGGCTAGTTTAGAAAGAAAACATTGAGAAAAAGCAGGAATTGAGGGCAGAGCACAGCTAAGTGAGATCTGAACTATTCTTTCTTCCTGCAAGTTTAGATCATGACACAAATACGATATAGAAAACATAGCAACTGTAGAAAGAGATGAGAAAACTTATTAGTCCATGAGGAAACACGAGAATTCTGCAATCTTGTTCTTCAGCCATCAAATACACATTCAAACAGTCCAAACACACATGTTCCAGCAAGCTTTGTTTATTAAATCTCTCAGAGTGTACACAGCAAGTCTCAAAATCAGCTTATCGATCAAACACCTCTCACCGTTTGAACAACTAACAACGTTGTTTAAATAGGCAAAATCTATTACAAGCAGATCTCAGATCGATCTGATGGAGTCACAGCTTCTACCCTAATCTGTACTGAAATAAATGCAAGAAAATATCTATCTAAGCGGCGCTGGAGGCAGCAGTATTAAAATGAAGTTAAGTATGGGTCATTTCTTGTGATGCGCTGGCTATTTGGCCATAACTCTGTAATAACTGCCTAGGAATCCTTTGTCAGTATTGTTTAGGCGGTTCCATAAAATAATCTTCGTCTTTTTGGATTGAGGCGGTGGCTGTCCCTTCAGTTTGATGAGTTGCCCTTCAAATCCAGAAAATGCAGCTCTCAGACACTCTACAGGGCTCACGTTATCTTTTTTCTTCCCTCTGATGGTGCTTACTAATGTATGAACTGTTGCATAAGATTCCACGTCCATAGATTGGGTACATGTACAGTTCCAGGTTCACACACATGGCCAAGATCATTTCGTAACAGGTTTACAATCATTAAATTTTCTGCTTGGTCCTTCTCACTGTGTTGCAGTTAAGATCGCGATTTCTCATCATCAATCTGTGCAATTTTTTATGCATCTGAGATTCACCAACCACGAATCAAAATGCTTCAGCTCAAAGGGCTCAGAGGCGGTGGCGCTTTGGGCTCAAGACTGATAAGCACAGCCTGTTCACCTCTGTTTCTTGTATTAGCTCGTTCCACAGGAAGTTAAATGCTCAGCCAGCCACAAAAATGATGCATACTCCTCCAATAAAAGACTCTAACTTTATTCTACCTGTAAAGTTTGATCGACCCACAGGTGAATGTAAAGTTTGATCGACTGGTAATGAAACTCGTCCCATTTTTTGGGAGGAATTTCGACCCTCTAACTTCACTGGATATACGACCCTCTTGACAAAGAGAACTTGACTTCAATAAAGAGACTGCTCACAGTGTGAAGATGAATATCTCGATCCTTATTATAAGAGTCACTTGCTTTTCTTTGCCGCCAGTCTTTGAGAGAAATCATCATCCTTTTCGCTGTTTCCACTGTTGGATCCACTTGCTTCTTTTGCCTCACGACCCCTGTTTCCGTGAGATTTAATTGGGATGCATTTATCCCTCGTCCATTGTGTGCAACCTCACCAAAATCCCATCCTTCTCCAGATTCGTCGACTTGGCCACAAGTTCCAACTGTGAACAGCATGTAGATTTTTCTGCCTCACATTCCTTAGCTCTATTTCGCATTGATTCTCCATGTAAGAATAGCCGCCTTCCAATTTGAAGTTCTATTGAGCCAATGAAACGGCAACAGAAGCTGCAAACAAAAGAATCGACCCACCTTTATTAGGTTTGATAGATTTCAAACGGTGTCCCATATACCTACGAGCTCCAATTATCAATTTAGCAAAGTTCCCACCATGTGTCATTACAAAAACATCAGACTTCAAGCAGACAAGGAAATCAAGAGCAGCAAGGCTTGAAACATGTTTCCTGAAGGAATTGAGATCCTCCTTTGTCGTTAACTCTTCCTTGGTAACCAAATTTGGGAACATATTTCTTAGAGGAGCCATGCGATTCTGACCACCATAAACTTGCCCAGATGCAACATAAATCTGTGTCTCCTTAGGATACCCCATTGCCTTCAAGATAACTGCAACTTCACCTGGTTCAAGTGGACAGCGACCCTCTTTTCGTTTCTGCAATGCTAGTTGCCATAAGTGGGAACCATTTTTATAACGGCGAGGCCACTCCTTTTGTTTGTAAGCAGCCATCAAGCCAAGTTTGGCCTGGTAATGCATCTTCACGAGACGACTCAAGGCATATCGCCCTAACAAGCCTCCAACAAACTTAAGTATATCCACTACATTTTCCATGAGTATAAATCGTGGTCTTAGACAACCAACAACATCCATAAAAACAACAATTTGGTGGTTCCGAAGATCGTCTAGAGGAGCATTGACATTGCGAAACCGATTGAAACCACTGACACTTTGGCAAGGTGGGCCGCCACAAATAACATCAACATCGCCAGGCAGCGGTAGAATTCTCCTTCTTCTTCCAAGATTCACAAAATCCTTTAGCAGTTCCTCACAACCCGTTACACTATCATATGGCTCCCATGTATCTTCCTCTTCTGCATATCCTCTCCAGTGCACCTTGAATTGAAGGCCACTTTTTCCAGAATCATCTGTACCCCAACGAATGCCGACAAGTTCTTCCACCTCATATTCTTCATCATCTAACTCAGAATCACTCTGACTATCAGCATTGCTGGAGTTACCATGTAACTGTTGTTCAGTCGCAGTTGATGCTACATAATCCCCGGAATTGACATACTTCTTGCATAGTTTTTCCCATTCTTTTAGCAACAACAGAAAATTTTCAGCTGATTCATTTCGGACCTCTGTTTCTGGGTGATTATATCTCAAGCTGTTGCATGCAGGCTGATCCAGGTCCACTGCCCATCTCTTCTCTTGATAGGCACATGAAATGTTGAAATTCTGTCTGACTGGGCCTACTGTATGGCATCTCTTCCCTCTTTTCAGAATTTTTTACTGCAGGAAGGTCTGAAATTGCATCTCCTAGAACGACTACTTTATGAAGCTTTGGCCGATTTATTTACCTTTAAGCAGGGACCATTGCCTGCCCCTGCAAGCTTGCCATAGTATTTCTGCTCTCTTTTGAAAGCCTTACAATTTGGCTCACAAGAATGGTTTATGCAGCTCTGCAATGGAAAGAAACCGCTGCCTTGACAGCAGACAACATAGTCATCACCTAGTGCTTCAAGGAAAGATCTTGTGATTTTTTCAGCTTCATCCTTTTCAGAGTGAGGCTGATCATCAATATAGATAAAATAGTCCTCCACAGGAGATGCAACAATTAAATCTAGGTTGTTCAATTCAAACATGCCAATAATATTCCCATAAATTTTAAGGGATAAAAATGGTGCGTATTTTTCTTCAAAAATTGCTCCTTTTAAGAATTGTAATGAAGTCCATGCAAGATCCTTTATTTCCTTTCTAAACAGAGTCTCTTCAACAGGATCAATATCATCTGGCAATGCAACATACTCCCACCACATAGAGCATACTGTCTCTTATATCCCATTGCAAAAGGCTCCCAAATATCCAATACTTTTGACCAATTGAAATCCTCATGTAAATTTTGCTTTGCCCTCCTTATTTTGAGGATGATCATAGAAATCACCTGTGCAGCAACATGAAAAATGTCATTTGTTTCATCTGCATGCTGTTTCATCATTTTTTTCAGGTAGCCACAAAATGCCAAAGAAGACACGCCCATATGGATCAATACCAAATATCTCAGCCCCATTCAATGACTTCGATGCTCTAGATCCCAGGGCATCAATTTTCTCTACAGCACACTCTGGACAATACCATTCCCCTTCAGGTAAATGAGCTTTGGAAACTCCAACACATCGAAATGATATGCTGAAGGGCAACCATCACAACAAATCAAATTCCCATCCATTCCACATAGGCAGCATTCATCACTATTGAAATCATCGACATCATCCATCCCAGGACTCATAAACTCAGTCTGTCCATTCTTAGAGCAACTGTGCTTGTTATGTGAGATTGAACTATCTGAATGAAAATTTGTCTTCTTGAGTGTAAAAGAAGTGGCAAAACTGCTGGAGCATAGAGTTTAAGAGGAAACACATGCACCCAAAGGAAGCACTCTTGACATCCACAACTAAATCTGAATTATCAATACTAGCAGGCCTCTTTTGGCAAAGTAGAAATAGTAGACAAATGCTCATATGACTTTGGATGGTGCACAGTGGTGTTTCTTGAGGCGATGTAAGAGGACATGCTTGAGAAATGTTTAAATAGTGCCTGGTCCATGGTCCTCAAGAATACATGCAATGACTTTTGTGCCTGAGGATTTTGTGCCCTCTTTGCCATAGTAGCAAATTTCAAATATGGAACATTGCTGTAAGCAAAGCATGACATATTTGGCTTGTATATATGTCGATCACGAAAGGTGAATACTTGCTATGAGCAGGAGGCTAACACATATGTTGTTATTGTAGTTTGATTATTTTGGTTACTTTAGCAATGTATGTTGTTTAACTTAAGCATTCGTGTATGAACTATTTTGTATACGATTGTATGAATCTTTTTGAAGTCGTGTTGCTAGCTTAACCCATCACTTTCGATTGTTGACTATTCTACTTTCTAGCTTATGATGTCATTAAGCTTGTGTGTTCCTTTGAGGAAACGTACTATTACAAGCTTCTAGGGGGCACACCTCCTTTTCCCCTTCCTGTCTTAGAACCTCCCCATGCATCTCTCTTGACTCGCCGCAAGGTCACACACTTGATTCCAACAAAGATAACACACTTTCCTCTGCACAGTATCGTATTCAAGGAATAATTTTACCACCCATCACTGGGACCCCTACTCCAAATGGTCTGAGGCCTAGTAGGGAATTCTTACTGGACAGATCCCCTGACATGTTGGTGGGTCCAGCACTGGCAACAGGTCCCATGGGCGATGGAATGGCCAGGGGCAAGGGCTTAGGTTGGCCCCCACCCCCAATGGTGCACTTTTTTAACTTTATATAGATATTGTGACCCATAGGTAGTAAGCACCACCACACAATGTAATGGCAAAGTGTCGCCCTACTACTATGTCAGTTCATGGTTTGATTTATGTCAGGCCCATTTAGCCTTCCACCAATTTTTCAATGCCAATAGGAGGCCACATGGCTCTCATTAGTTGGTCCACTTCACGAACCATAAACCAATAGAAGCAACATGATTATGAAAAATCTGAATATTACACTTGTTAGAAAACCGTTGGCCCACAAAAAGATATTCAACTTCCAAGTTAAATTTCTAGTCAGTGTATGGACTGCTAACTAGGCTACCTGCAACTCAAAATTTTAAAAATTTTAGTTGTTTTCCAAATTGATTAGAATGTGATATTGGGATCATATGATATCTATTTTGAGTTAAACAAGTTGCATTAGATTCATATCACTAAGAGCCATGCAATCGTAGAGGTTTTGAGCATTTTTTAGCACTTTGAATCTTGAGCACTAAATTGATCCCTTGGATCACTCCTCCCCATTGGAAGGTTTTGAACCTACAAAAGCTCATTTTCAATCAACAATTAGATGATGGCACAATTCCCTCACCATTGCAACCTCAACCCATTTAGTTTTCTCACTTTGAGCTCTTCATGAATGTACTTCACTTTTGAAGTCTTTGTTTTTCTATTAAAGGTAGGACCTTATTTTAGTTCTTCAAGATGTTTAAATGAGAAAACTTTTGCTAAAGGAATCTAAACATTCTCTCCTCAACCTTCAATCAAAGGAAACATATTCAATTTCAAATTCACTTTACATTGAACACTATCGCCATAACGATGCTTAACATGTCTATCCTTGCACTTGGCTTGACTCTTTACGAAATCTGATCGCCATCGCCATGCACCATCCTTATTCAAAGACAAAACATTATGAAACCCATAAGATGATGTTTTGGGACCAATTTCCTCTTTTTCAAAAAGATTTTACATTTTATTTTTAACCTATCCCTGCTTTAACATTGGAATCTTGTTCACACAAATGTTCAACAATGAAGAATCTTGCCACAATTGAAATTCATTTTTTTTACCTCTTTTAGGAGCAAGACTTGTTAGAATCCCAAGACATGTTATCACATGAATTACAAACCTTAATTAAATCATATTCCAAACTTGATTCATATCACAATATTCAAGCTTTTGCAGTAGGATTTTTTAATTTGAAAAGGAAGATCCACAGATGTAGAATTTTCTATCGCCGTTTTGGAGCTACTAACTAGCCCCATTATCAAGACTTTTAGATTCATATCCTTGAAATTCTTTAGGTTCCTTAACATCTTTCTGCTTCAAGATTAACAATGCAAAATTCTAACTAGCATTAACAATTCTCTTCATTTGTCTGACATTCATAAGAGAAAAAATACATTTCTTGTTATCCGCTCTAACAATGTAGTCAATCCCATTCTTTAACAAATGATAATTATTCTCATGGTGATAAAAAATATCTCTCCTATCATAAATGTATGGACTTCCCAAAATAATAACACATATATCAAGTAGAACTACATCAAGTTCAACCTCATCAAGAAAGTTTGTAGTGATTGCAAATCTAGGTATGGATTTCTTTGTCAACCGCAATTTTGTGTACTGACATACCCAAACTAAAGAATAAGGTTTAGAATGAGTAATGGTTTCTAAATTCAACTTCTTGACAATGTATTATGAGTTAAGATTTTCTTGTGAACCACTATCAAATAATATGTCTATCTTGGTATGTTTTGAAATGAATCTAATGTGGAAAAGCTCTATTCTTATTTTTTCATATTGAGTATCATTGAGATAATTTGAAGAACTAGTACCTGCAATGTCCTTACCTTTGAAACCCATGGTTGTGATGATTATATCATCCCTAGAATCAAAACCTAAATCTTGTTGTATAGTTGCAACAATCTTTTCTTTCTCCTTGTTATTAAAACTTTTGGGTCTCATTTCAAGATGAAGTTTCCAATAGTGGTCTTCATCATGGCCTTCTTTAGAACAATGTTTACATGTAATATTTTCTCCTTCTTTATTACCTGCAACATTTTTTTTTATGCTTGTCTTTAAATTTCAATTTTCATTTTTCTCCATGCTTGAATGACCTCCCACTAGTTTCTCCAGAAACATTTTTCCCTCTTGCCTCTAAATGAATTTCATGTACACAAAATTCATCCATTTTTGTAGGATTAAACATGAGAATGGTATGCCTCAAGTAACTATGCAATCCTCCAATGTATTTTAGCAAAGTATCTTGTGAGGAAAAATATATACCCAAATTCAAAGGCTTTTTCCCAAATTCTTGAGTATAAGATTACACATTTTCACTTTTAGCTTGTCTAAAGCTTTTGTAATGCATAATAGATTTTTGCATTTATGCTAATGTATAAAACTACATTCTTATTGCAACAACAAAATCATTCAAAGAGGATAGAACCTTATCATGTTTCCTCATTTCCTCTTGAGTTTTGGCTTCCCACCAAATAAGTTTTCACCTTCCAATCTAAGAGAAGCAAGTTGAATCTTGGTTTCATCATGCCTGATTCTTTGTATCTTGCAATACACTTCAATATAATGAACCCAATTATGCAATCTCTCTGCATTTACCTCTCCATTGAACATAGTCAATTCAACCTTAATATCAAGCTTAAGAAAAGGATTTTTACCATGACCCCTTGGGAAACTTGGAGGTGTTTTTGAAAGGGTAGAATAAGTAGTAGATGATGATGTTGAAGATGAAGGTGAGGATGGAAGTGGAGGTCATGGCTTCTCATCATTTCCTCAATTTCCTTTTGGAGGTTTGTCTCGTTTTCTTCCAAAAGGATTTGAACTTTCTCCATACAATATTCAATTCCTTTCTTCATAAATAACCTTAAGCATTTTAGACATCTCAAAGAATGCTTTTCTCAAAGTTCTCTCATCTTCAAACATCCCTTCAGGACCTTCTTCATGTGCCATAACTATTAATGTTTGAGGTGTGTTTGTTCTCCTTGAAACAACTTGAGATCTTGGCTCCACAAGTTCTCCTTCTCATGTTTTAAGATTCAAACTTGTAAGCATTAGAAAAACACTTGCAAACAAATCAAACCTTCACAATAACCTAATGCTTTGATACCCAAATGACTTCAATATGTAAACTTGAAGATTTGTAACAATTTGTAAGTGAATATTATATGTGTTTTTGGTAGAGGATCAATTTACTAAACACATAAGACAAGTGAATTTAACCATAATTTACAGCCAAACAAAGACAAAATAAGCATAACTAAAAAACATAACACAAAACATGACAAAGGAGTTCACCCCTCTCTTGGGCTACATCTTCTAGTCTAGCTTCGAATGCAACACCACTTTCATTAAGTTATCAAAAGTGTGTTTAAATTTTTTTAAATCGCTCAAAAATAAAAAATAAAAAAATATTTCTCCAATGGATTTCACATTGTCAAAGTCCCCCATCTAGGTTCTTTTTGCACCTCATTTGGAAAAAAATGAGTAAGTTATGCTTGTTTTTGGTTTTTTCCCAACTACATAGCTAATCATCCTCCAATTTGGCCCAAACCTAGCTTGTTCACCTGAAACCTAGAACTAGTGCATAAATATGGACTATAATCTCGCCTGATGAGAGACATTTTAGTACGGTTAGTCTACCCATTAAGCCCCCTTTCCCAAAAATTCCGGTCACATAGCACACATACGACCCCATAGGGTGGCGTGATTCTAGGGCCTAACTCTAAGCCCTTTAGTTTTTTTGTGACCCCAATTCTATGGTCCGCCATATGGCCTTGGCACTAGACCCCTTGGTCTAGCCCCCTTCAAGTTTCTGTACCCATAGTCGTATGGGGTCATGTGACCCCAAGGCTGGTCCCATCCAACCTTCTACATCTGGTTCTTTGTTGGTTTCGTTGGTGTTATATATGCGAGGTGCTATGATTGTGGGCTAGGCTAAGTTCTAGGCCCTTGGCCCCTCTTCTTGCAGTCTTGTGGGCGTTGGGGTGGCTAGGGGCTAACGCTTAGCCCGACCGCTTCCCCCAATAGGACACTTTGCAAACTTTATATAGATATTCCACCTCATAGGTAGTAAGCACCACCATGCAACGCAATGGTAACGTATTTCCCTACTACTCAGTCGATCCATGGTTTGATTATTTCCAATCCTGTTTAGCCTTCCACCAAAATTTTGCAATGCCAACAAGAGGCCACATAGATTCTTGGGATTGGCCCATGTGGATCTCCCTAATTTTTCCACTTCATGAACCATAAACCAATAGAAATCACATGATTCTAACAAATCTGAATATTCCACTTGTCAACAAACCACTGACCCAAAAGAATACAATGAAATTCCCATTCAAATGCCTAATCAGTGTACGAACTACTGACTGGGCTACCTAAAACCTAAAATTTTAAAATTTTAGTTGTTTTCCAAATCAATCTGAACATGATATCAAGAGTATATGATATTAGTTTTTAGTGAAATGAGATGTGTTGGATTCAGCTCACCGAGACATATCCAATCATGTAGGTTTTGAGCATTTTTGGGCACTTTGAATTTTGATCAATACATTTATCCCTTGGATCAATTCATGCCTTAAATATGTGGAGACATTATCTTCTTGGTAGGAGGTTTGTATTTATTAGTGATTACAGTGGGTTAATATGTCTGTTTGTCCAACCAAATCTAAATGTTAGGAAAGCGAGATATTTTTCTACCCTTTGTGAATTTGACTTTGAGATCACATACATAAAGGGAAAGGAGAGAAGAGTTGTAGATGCTCTCGATAGGAAAGTGGAGTTGAACCATGTCATATCAATGAAAACAGGATGATAGGAATGGATATTATAGGAAGGAAAACAGGATGATAGGTAGAGGGATCTTATCCATAAGTTACAACATGGTACTAGTGATCAAAACGTGGAATATCATCTAATGCTAGATGGCTTGGTGAGATTGAGGGACAAGATCTATGTGTCGGATGAAATTGAACTCAAGACGCTTATCTTGAGGGATTTTCATGCCAAACCATATTCATGTGACTCAGGATATTAGAATACGATCACAACGGTGAAGAAGTTCTACAATTGGATGAATCTGAAGAAGGAAGTGGAATAATTTGTTGTCAGATGTTTGGACTATCAGTGGGTGAAGGAAGAGTGTAAGCATCCAGGTGGTTTGCTTCAACCTATTTTGATTCTAGAATGAAAATGGGAGGTCATCTACATGGATTTCATTCTTCTAAGGACATCAAGGCAACATGATTCTATCATGGTTTTGGTCAACATGTTGAGAAAGGTAGCTCACATAATTATAGTGAAGACTACTTATTCATCTAGAGAAGTATCATAGGGCTTCACCAGACACATCATGATATTGCATGATGTTCTTAAGACATGAATACTAAGTCCACTTCCATGTTTTGGAAGGAGTTGTTTGTAGGATTCAGGATAGATACGGCCTTCAATAAAACTTATCATCCACCAGATAGATGGATAAAAAAGAGGGACAACAAGATCCTGGAGGATATGTTTACGGTGTATGTCATGCATCAACAATGGAGTTGGGAGGATTACCTTCCATTGGTAGAGATTTATTAAAACAATGGTTATCCGAAGTCACTGAGGATGAGATTGTTTGAGGCACTCTATGGGCGGAGTTGTAACACTGCCATCCGCTGGAGTGATCCAATGAAAATGGTACTTATTGGACCAGACATATTTGTAGACATGGAAAAGGAAATGAAGGTCATAAAGAAGAATCTAAAGGCAGCATGGGATAGGCACAAAAGTTATGCAGACCAACACAAGGCATTTAAGGAGTTTTAGGTTGGGGAGCATGTGTATTTGTGCACCAAGCCCAAGAAGATATCCTTGAGGATCGAATCATGCGCCAACTTGGTACAGTGGTACTGTGGGCCTTTTTAGATCATTGAGAGCATTAGAATAGTGTCCTACAAACTCGCACTACCTCCAATAGTGAAATTCCATGATGTTTTTAATGTTTCATTTGTTAACAGATATGTAAAGGATGTTGATCATGTTATTGATTGGTCTGTATTGCAGGTGGAACCAGAAGGGGAATTCGAGGCAAAACCTAAGAGCATACTACAGCAAAAAAATTTTATGATCTAGAACAGAGCAATCAAGTAGGTTAATGTGCAGTGGAAGCACTTTGAGCCTGATGAAGCTACATGGGAGATGGTTGATGAGATGCAGGCTATGTATTCTTCATTATTTGTTGGTGGAGGAAAATGAGTTTTGATATTTGTACATAGTTATGTATGGTTGCTATTGTAAATACCATGATGAGTTAGTTTATAGAGCTCCAATAAGTAGTATGGTTTTCATGCCATCATGTTTCTCATGATGGTTTTTTTTTAAGCAAGATGTGTGTTATAAAGCTCCAGAGGCAATATGTTTTTGAATTTCAATGGTTTAGCTGGTTGTCAGTGTCATAGAACACCAAGGATAGTGTTACCCTTATGGGGAGTGGTCTATAACAACCCCACGTAAAATGTTAGTGTAATAAAAGTTAATAAAGAAAAAATCAGACCACAATTAAGGGACACTTATTCCAAGTTGAATGTTCGTAAAAGTATCCTAGTGGGAATCACTTGATATCTGTATGGCTAAAGGAAAATTGGAAAAGGAAATGGCTATGGTTTAGGGAAGGCATATGAGGATTTTTGGCATTTATTTTGTGAAAATAGAGTAAATTAGGAGAAAATGGAGGTGAAAGGTCACATGTTGCATGTGAGGAGGAAATTGAACGAAAATAAAGGAAAACGAAGAAACTATAGGAATCAATAATAAAAGACATCAGAGCATCAGTTGGTATCATTTGGTTAGTTCAATTTTGGAATTAGTCTCAGACATGAGAAGAGCACCAACAGGAGACAGAAAGCAAGAAATCAAACGAAGGACTAGCAAGGAAAGGAAATTAAAAGAAAGCAAGGATCAACCAAAGAAAAGTTGGATCAAGTAGCTTCAGCTGGAATACTTGCAGCTAATAGGTCGCGTGTAAGATTTCATAGCTAGTTTTGATATGCATGGTACGTGCATGATGGTATTTGGTATGTGCACAATGGTATATGGTTCTTTGTCATTATTGGCATGGGTTTTTCCTAGTTGGACAATGGATTTTAGCCTAGCCTTTCCATTTCTAGATAGCGATGGTGTGATGGGGTTGTTCTCGGTTTTCACTTTAGATTTTCGGGAGATTTTGGATTTGAGTGAGGTGGTCTTAGGAAAATTCTCAAAGGCCTATGAATCCCTTGAACGGTAATGTCGGGATACACGGTAAAGCCTATGGGTGAAGATGGTAAAATTCCTTAAGGTATTGTAGAAAAAAGTTTAGGTATCCAAGCCCGATTTTCTTTTGTGATCTTGGCACTAATTTAAGTGAGATCACAATATCTTCACGGTGGAGGTGGTTTAACCTATGGATTCCCTTGGTTTTTTTTGGATTGGTTTATCCCATGAGATCCAATATTCATGCTTGCCATATGGCATGGGGGTGATTGGCAGAAAGAAATATTTGGTTCATCTAATCTATATTTAGCTGGTACATGGAAGTCAAGAACCTGGTTGATTATTTCCTACATTCAATATGAGCTAATTTTCTCTTGATTTTAATAAGGAAATGTACTTGTTATTGTATGGATTTAATGGTTGTTCTCTCATTGTTATTTATGTGGTTATCTACTGGTTATAAGCATGGTTATATTACAATTCTTATTCATGGCTCCTTTTATGCTTTTATCGGTAATTGAATGGATAATTAATATAAGACCTGATTGGTGTTATAATAGCTAATGTGAGAAGGTAGTGACACTTCTTATTAAACCTCGAATATGTTTTCAGTACCTTATGTTGAAACTTGCATTCATGAACTGTATGTTGCATATTTACCAAGTGTTTGACAAAATGTTAGGCGCGGTTGGGGAAGGTCACGTCAAGTCTTGCTTTCCATTTTTGGTTTACAAGCGTTGTCTCTATGTCATTTATTTTCTTTGGAATTTTCACTTACTTCTTGGCAGAGGCTTGAGTCATGGACCTGAAACAATGGATCAAAATTCGGAGTTCCTTGCATAGAAATGATAAAAAAAGTCCATGATCACTGGGAAGAAGGTTTGTGGGAGCGATTAGAGACCCATATTCACTTGGAGGCCTTGGCAAGGGAGTGAATTGGCCCTAAGTCACGAACAAATAGAGTTATCTCAAGGTTTGGACACGTGGATGGGTTGGGTTGCTCCTAGAGGTCCTGTGGCACTTGAGGGAAGTCAATAATGTCTTAGGTTGTTGACTCCATTTCCTTAAGGTCTAGTCTTATCATAGTGACCCTAAGCTCATATTTACCTTGGGAAATCCAGTGAAAGTTGGTAAATTTGGGAGGAGGCATGTTACAAAAAACAGGTTATCTGTATGACATATATTCTTGACAAAGTTTACATAATCAATAACAATGTTACAATCCTTTCCAATAACTTGCAAAATTTTGATTTTTCCTCTGTTAATAATAACAGTGTACCACAACCACTGGTTTAGGTGGATACTCTTGTAGAATGAAGTCCATAAGATCTAGTTATTTGAGGAAGAATTTCTTTCATCTTAATGCCATCTGCATGCTTATTAGTTTAGAGTTTAATTTCTGAGAAAAATACATTTTTAGTTTAATAGATGATCAAATAGTGAAAAATATTATTTATCTTAAAACATTGGACTTATGCTACTAGTATGGCTTCCCAATTGGCATAATAATAGGAAGTAATAATTGTGTATTGATCCTTTTGAAAGTAATATGAATGGTCTGTCTTTAGAAAAAAGAGAAAAACAATTGAAGTGTAAAAAATGATGATGCTGTAAATTATATAAACAAACCTTAAGAAGGATTGTGCACATATTAACAAAAAAAGTTAGAACCAACTAATAAAGGGCATACTTGACTGCTTTGCACTTATTGTTTCATGAGTGGGTTAATGACGCACTAAAAAATTATATAGAGCAACATATCAAGTGTGTGCCATTAGCATTGGAAGAGGTCATTTCCATAAAATACCAATCATTTAATTATTTTATTTTATAGAAAATAATTGTACTACTAGTTCCAAGTGCTTCAAATTATCAACTAAATATAGTATCTAATAAGACTAAAAGTGAATGGGAATATTCCCTAGTACAACTCGAAGAAAGGTGCATCTATGATAAAACATCCCAAGTGGTATTAAGTGGGCAGCATGATGAGACAAGCCAATATTTATTAGAGTGAGTAATAATAGGTACTAGGTGATGGGTAAATAAAAAAGGCTTAACCATCCCTTTGTGTATGTGGATAATTCATGATATCAAAATTTAAACAATGGAAACCTAGTGTTTAGCTATTGGGTATAGATATACTAGGATGAGTAAGAAAAAATTATAAGGTGATGTAAGAACCATGGGTAATAATACAAGGACATAGAAGGTTGAGACTTTCAATTTTGATATTGATGATTCAAGGCATTCTTGTAATGACAAAGAATAAATGACTAGATACTGAGACTCCAGATAACGAGGCTTACATGAAAGTTTAATTTTATACTTAAATAAGGAAAATATATGAAAATTTAGTATACTAATAGGGTTAGTATACCTATCTTGTAAATCTCCTTCATTCTTGTTCAAAGAAGAGAAAATTATTCTCCAAAAGTAATGGGTACCTTGATGAGAACATGGAAGTAATAGTATCGAAAATATAGCCCTTGATGTCATACATAACCAAAGCATATCATAGAGGAATATTGTAGGATGTAATAGTTGGTATTCATTCTTTAAGCATGCTAATGAATTTGATTTTTAAATGAATCATAGTAAGAATACTCATGATGTTTTGTTTCTCTCCATCTAACATGTCATGATATGACTATCATATATATGGTATTATGGTATGAGATTATGTCGAGATATAGTTTCATCTATTATATTTGTGTAATATTGTGTCTTTTATATAGATATATTGTTGTTGTAATATGTTATTTCATGATGTGATGATATGTGATAATTTCACATAATTTTAATTATGAGATGTTAATAATGTTATGTGTGAGTATATGGTGCTTCACTATTTATGATGTTGTGATAATATTGCTTTTATGTTCTCATGATTACATGCTTGTATTAGCATGTGGATTACTTTATAGTTAGGTGAGTTTTTATTATTATATAGCTAATACATTGGAGGTATGTTGTGAGGTGGTGATTGATAGGGAATCCATTAGTTGGAGATGAGGGCTAGTCTATTTGATGATCTTATGGGAGTGCATACCTATGAGGGAGAATATGCAACACCTTATCAGTTTGGGACAAATCGATCAAGTAATTAGTTGTGTTTCTTTTTCCTTGTATAATTCTTGATGGGATATAGGACCATCTTGTCAAGGATGAGTGCTTGATATTGGAGTTGTGATACCAAAGCCTAGAATTGGGATGGAATTGTATGTGTGATTTTAATGCCTAGGGTTGTACCTTATAGGATCTGTGGAGGGAGTTTGGGTCAAACTTTTGAGATTCCTGAGCTACATGTGTACTATAATGGATGCATGCCTTGGGTTAGGTGAAGTTTGAACCTTAGGGATTTGTTGTAGACAAATGAGACTTTAAGCCTAGTTTTCAACCTAGGAGTAGTCATTATTTCCCTTAGTGTGTTAGGGTCCTATATTTCATAGGAGGAGTTGCTTTTACCTCATGATTTTATATTTGAAAAATGTAAATAATGTTTCATGTTTGAAATTTATTTCCAAAAGAAGAAAAAGAAAAAAGAAAAAAGAAAATAAAATGTGGAGGACATAAAAAATAGAATAAACAAAGAAATGAATATAAAAGAAAAAACAAAAATAAAAAAATGTGTGTAAAAATGTCCCCCTAGGTGAGAAAATATAAATGCCACCAAGAAAAATCAGTATTTCAATTGTTTACATTTAGAAATTTTGAATAAAGAGTGCATCTTGTTTTAATGTCACTTGGTAAATAGGAAAATTAGAAATAATTTGGGATAATCACACTATTTAATCATATTACGCTAGGAATACAATAGGTTAGGTTAGTGAATAAATTAATCACTTGGTTTAATCGTGATTAATCAATACAAAAAAAATCACTAAAAAATGTGTTCTTCCAGTTGAAATGCAACATTGAATTGTTTCTAAATAGATTTTTAGGGAAAAATAGGTTTTGATTAACCTTACCTTAAGTAATGGTTAATCATGCTTTAATATGTTTGTAATAAATTTTGAAATATGTATTTTAGGTTAAGGTTTCATTTTAGAAGAAAAAGGATGGTTGAGATCTTCCCTTGCCCAAATCAACGGTGGGGAAATGTTTCTGGGGACCCCCAAGGTCAACTCCACTTTTTCCCTAGGGGATGGGTCTGAAACTCCTGCTACGTGGTGCCCTCCTTACATTTCACACCCCCACACTTTCCTCTCATCATGCCCTGCCCTACGAAAAGTCTCCCACTGCTAACTTTCGCCACTTCCACTTAACACGCTCTTCGCCACCTCATCCTCACAGACCCCACTCCCATGACTATTCTGACCATTAAACTCATCCTGATGGCTCACTTCATCCAAATCCTATGCTTCCATCGGGTGCCCCTCTCACCATGTTATCAAGCCGTTAAGGTATTAACTACCTTATGCTCCTCTGCAATGGACCCTCTCCCTATTAATGGTAACAAGATTAACGATAAT
Source organism: Pinus taeda (assembly GCA_000404065.3). Classification (NCBI taxonomy): domain Eukaryota; kingdom Viridiplantae; phylum Streptophyta; class Pinopsida; order Pinales; family Pinaceae; genus Pinus; species Pinus taeda. The sequence goes on along the minus strand of APFE030492576.1, from coordinate 55,916 downwards.
TGTGAAATTACTCTATATAAACAATCATAAAACCATAAAAATTCCCTTATATCAAGGTATCTTATAACCGCCATCCTGTTACAGATTCTTAAGCCACATAGCAACCATTTTAATTGCCCAACCATTAGTGTTGCAAACTGTCATCAAAGACCTAGTTCAACATTCTTTGGTTGTTTCCTATTCCAGTTAAGCCATCACCTTTGTTGATCTCAAAAAGTTAATCATGCCACCTAAAATGAAACTCCCCAAAGAAAAGGGAAAGAAGCCAGAAGAGAACCCTATGTTGCCCCCACCTGTAGACTTAGATCATGTACGCTTATTAGATTTGTATTATAAAGTTGTTGAAACCAACTATGAATTCAACTTGTTCAAACTTCACAGTTGGTTGAAATAGAAATTCCTTGACCAAAGCGACGGAATTAATCTATGGGAGTCTACCCTACCTCAATTTATGTTCACATAGACCCATTTCTTCCTAGAGTTAGTTTCCTAGTGCCAATTGAGTTATGTCCCCTCCCAAAGAGCTATCATAAGTCACAATGGTGAATTTGTGATAACTATCATAGCTGAAGACATTACCCAAATGCTCCTAGTAACTATCCCAGATTCAATTAAGCCAATGTCAATAAACGCTATCATAGATCTATATAATAATTTAACTTTTCCCCAAAGAACCAAAATCCTTGAAATTTTTCTTCCTAAAGATGGCCACTTACCCAAACCCAATCCACCATATTCATCTTCAATGTTCCCTGAGGGAACTAACCAAATTATTTCCATCATATCCCGCATTCTTAGTTACCATTCTAACATGTGGGTTGATGAGTTGATTGTTGGCTTACTATCAAGTTTCACCACTAGTAAGAAACCATCTATTTTTAATTACATTGAGTTTATTGCAAAGGCTATGCATCATTAGTTTTTCATATTTTCTACATGGGGAGCTTTCAAATACACCTATGTTTTAGTGTACATTTTTATTTATCAATAGGAAGGAATATTTCCTTTTACCTTCTAGAAGATGGATGTGCAGGGTAATTCTGAGTCAGTCATATAGTGAACATCCTTGGTGAGAAGGAATTCCATAGAATTCTCTTTCATAGAGTTTGTGGACGAGTTTTATATACAGCGGTATTTTTCCTACATAGTGATATGGAGCCTAGGATAGGTGAATACATTCATAAGATTCTACATATCAGTGATCAAGAAAAGGCAAGGGACTCATATCTTTACTAGACGTACACATAAATTTCGATGTATGGGTGTGAGCTTCCACCCTACAAACTGCCCAAATGTGTGCCTATGATATTTTTCTCATTAGAGTATATTCATAGATGATTCATATGGATGATCTACATTTCGTGGCAGCCAAGAAGAAGCTCCAGATCAAAATTAAAGCCAAAGTAGGACCTTTTTTCTACAATACCAGATCAACTGGTAGAGAAGTTGCTTTGTTTTTTAATAAAATGAACTTTTAAATTATTTTCACCTGGTCTTATGACCCCTTTGGCTTGATCTCAAAGCTAAGGGTGGCGAAAAATACTGTACATTATTCACATACTCCTCTACCAGAAATCAAGTAGTACATAAACCAGAGTCAATGGGTGGAAAACACACTGTAGGAGGAAGAGGAGTAGGTTCTCTCTACTACAACCACTCAAACAAACATACCTAAAGAGAAACGGGAGAAGACAGCAAGTGAAGAAGAATCTTCCCCAGTGATGGAAATAGGAGCAGAGGATTTCCTAGTGTACACAAAGAAGGAAAAGTCCAAATCTACAAATAATTTTCCACATGACAGAGAGAAACAATAGACTCTTGTAAAGATAGGTCCTCATGTGTCTAGCAGAGAGGAGGATATATTCATAGGATCACCATCTTCATCTACTTCCAGAGATCCTCTAGTGACAACAAAGAGAGTCGATTTAGCTCAAGACACTATTGAGCCCAACATTTTTTCCAAATAAAAGGAAACTAAGAAAAGGAATGAAATGATAAAATCCTCCACTTACACACAATTATGGAAATGAACATTTGTATCTCAAGACATATTACTATGACCATTTGACTTGAAGAAGGGAAAAATGTAGATATCATTTCTCAAAGCCAAAGTACCAACTCCTAGGTCATCTACAGATTACAAGGAATTTGTGTTCACTTTTGATGCACAACATATTCATCCCATAGACCAGATGGGCCTACAGAGACAAAAACGTGATATGATATATTCCAAACTCACTAACATTGTTATGCATGCTCCTAAATTACAAGTATCATTGGATAATGTACAGTCCTAGAGCTCAAGTTAGAGAAGATTTCATCCTAGACAAGGATATTAGAATCAAGTCACTCGAGGACATGATGATCAAGTTGGGATATAATCCCAAAGATATCAAGGGAGCTAAAGGAATTCTAAAGAAAAAGGCTACTAACATAGTAGCCTTGAGAAAACAATTGAAGCTTCCTCCTACAGAGGATCCATAGGCCAAGGAGCTAGGAGAGAGCGAGAAGCAGAAAGACGATATGTTGAGGATAGTCATCGAATTAAATAGCCAAGTCAGAGACATGGAGATAGAGGTAGAGAAACTTCTCAAAGATAAAGAGTAGGCACATCAATTAGCCATAGTTCCTCTTACTACAATTCCAATTGTAGTGCTCATAACTATAGGAGTAGTTGCAGCTACATCAACAACTTCAACAGATTCAACGAGTGAATTGGTCAGAGCCATGGATAGTATAACTATCCAAGAATAGGAAATTGCTAAGTTAAAATCTCAAATTAATACATTGTCAGAATAGAAGTTAAAGATTGATAGTTTTTACGTGGCAGATTTAAAAAACACCCATCAATTAAATCCAAAAATTGAGCAGTTGTATAATCTGCCCCAATCAAGAGAACATATATGGACTAAAATTGGTGAAGCCATCATAAAGATATGGCCTTTTATATAGATAAATTTTGAACAATAGGAGTTATTTCAGAAATCCAAAGAAGTAATCAGGTAGACTAAAAGAGACTTGAGGCAGAAAGCTCGGGAAGCTACATCCCTCATCAAACTTATGAATTCCAAGAATAGAAAAGAACTATAGGAACTGGGAATTCAGGACATAATAGAGACCATCCTAGAGCTGAAAAGTATGCAGAACAAAAGGACTCTTATGAATCAACTCGATCAAAAATGTCAAAAATTAGAAATCAACATAGATAGAATCCACAAGAATTTGCAAGTGTTGAACATGAAAAGTCTGCCAAAGTTGACTAATACAGAGAACGAACTCATGAGCCTAATAGAGTAGCAAGAAATATTAATCAATATTGCAGGTATTAAATGGCATATCACATGGAAGGCATCCATGGAGGCCTTATATTTTGATTTGTTTATCAATCATTAGGTTAGGCACCTATTTGTCTTCAAGCCGGGATTTCAGAATTATACAGATGTGGATGAAAGCTAGAGGAATTTGATTAAGTTTTCAATCCCAAGTGAAGATAGGTGGGAGAAATTGTGCGAATTACTGGAGTGATTTGTAATTGGACAAAAAGGAAAAATGGAGTAGCAGATTTTGAGGTCCAGTTACCAATAGTCTTTCTCAAAAATAGGGCCAGCATTCAACAACTTGAAGATTCCTATTATTTTTGTCTAATTTTTAATCTGTTTAGACATAAATAGGATTCCATCTTGATCTTTTGAATCAAGATATTTTGTCATTATTTTGTATAAATACTTCGAATATCGAAGTATTAGTGTTGGGATTAGTTTTGAAGAAAGGACTTATGTTCTAAAGAAGCTTACAAAGCTGTTAGCACTCGAATCTGTCTCAGGCTGAGGAAAGAAAAACTCAAGGCAACATCAAACCACGCTTAGACGCGTAGCTAGCCCTACGAGGACGGGAAAGGGCTCTCTCTGGGTCTATCTCGGCCGAAAATTCTTCAAAGGGGCTGAGATGACCAATAAGTAATACTGATTTTAGGCTAGTAAATTGATAGAAAGGGTTATTTTTGATAAATGATTGGGTTTTCTGGGCTGCATGGGGCAAAGAACAGCTTGAACAAGGAAATATAATCAAAAACATAGATTATCTCCTGAGGAAAGATAGGAAAGAAATTTAACATCACTTTTGCAATAATGTGCAGTGAGTGAACTGTTTGAGAGGTTGACAAGGGCATAGAAGATAAATCCTTGTCAAACAGAAGAAAACATTAAATATGAACACTTCCTCAAGACAGAGCAAATAAATTGAATTCAGCCTTTCTCACTTAAAAGTATTCATTTAGAAACGATTATGAAAGGAAATGGAAACACAATAAACTACATATGAAACAAAGGATGAGACAAATGTTAAATTCGTACCACAAGAATCTTAGGCGTCAGAGCTACATCTTTTATTTAAATCCCTGTCATAACTGTATAATGAAACTCTGTTCTCACTTCCCCACCTGTGCCAAAACTCTCTCACCAAATTATTTTTCAATACATTAAATAAAACTCAGCTAGGAGAACATAGATCGACCCAAAACAAGGGCGTCGTTTCAACTAAAATGATGAAAATAGGAAAGGTGTGCTCTAAAAAGGAGCAGTGTTACATTTGTTTGTTAATAACCAATGGAGAGGCGGCAGTTATAGCTGAATACCCTTTAAATTTGTAACTGAAGACCAAAATAGAGAGTGTGCTCTGTTGTGGCAAGTATCTCCATTTAAATTTAAACTTTCCACCTTTGACTGCCACTTGTTTTTCCTTTATTTGCTAACTTATTAACAAAATGGAAAATAAGTTTTTTATAGATTGCCCGAGCCTCATTTATGTTACCAGCCAACAGCTCCATGTTTATATAGCCTTGCCAAGCCTCTAACATCCCACCACATATCTTAATTAAGCTTTACCAAACTCCTCGAGCAGCTTCCAAATCCCCTCCAAGATGATATTCTAACCGAGCCCAGTATCCATGCAAATGCAAGAATTGATCTGTGTAATTCAAATGTGAAGACAAATATTCTGTTGCACGCTGAAATGTTTCTCGAAGTTGAACAACGTAAGATGATTTACTAATTCAATCCATCTTCATAATCCGTCGCATCAAGCCATGAGTACGAACAAGGAACAAATCCAAATACTCATTAGGATTTGGGAACCCACAATGCAGAGATTGCTCAAACACGACAAAGAGATATTCCTCTGAAGCATCAAAGTGTTCTAAAGCAAGCATGTATTTATCCCTAGTGCTTCAACCCAGGGGAAGTTTCGGACAGCTCTGGCATAAACAGATTTTTTAATACTGGGAACCTTCAAATTTCTATCCAAATATTGAGTATAATGGAGCCAGAGATAATTTGCAACTGGAAATTATGTTATTTCTCTCTCATAAAGAACTTGAACAAGAGCTGGATCTCCTGAGGATTCTTCAAAGTTGATATAGGACATGTAATTTTGAAAAATTTCAGTATCTGCCTACTTTCCTCTAGCCACCTTTTCTTCATAACTAGAATGCACATTGTTCATTTGTAGAGCCTTTTTATAAGTTGATATCACATTGGAAGGAAGTCCAGCTAAATGATCTATGTCATTCCCAATCACAACTCCCTGCTGCTCTTCCCAAAATTTGTAATCTTGAAGCGTTGAATCAATGTCTTTCAATGGTATTGAAAGTTTTCGCTGAAATGGGTTACGGATTCGATCAACCTGTTTATCTTTTACCTCTTTGTTATTTTCTTCCATTGCGATGAGTAAAGCTTGCTTGAATTCTCTATATGCTACCCACAATTTCTGAAATGATTCTTTTCAATAATTCTTTTCAATGATTCTTTTCAATGATTCTTCCAAGGCACGATTTCTTTGTTGGAGCTCATCCTCTCGTTGTTTCAATTCAGAACTTCTTAGCTCTATCGTCAATCAGATTGAAATGACAGAGAATGAAAAACAATTCTCTCTTCAACCAATGCTTGTTTCCCAACATTGATAACACCACAATCATGCTAAAATCTACTGAGCACCCTTTATAAACCTACTTTCAAGTCGATGGAGCCAATTTGATAAGAGACTGGGCGCAAGACAAAAATTTCTTGGTGTTGAGACTGAGTGCGTAGCGCCCGAACCCAACGCGTAGCACACACCTTAGCGCGTAGCGCCTGTGTATTGTTACAGTGGCCGATGATGTCCAATACGTAGCGCCCACCCCAGTGCGTAGCACACACCTCCAATGCGTAGCGCACACCTCCAATGTTGTTCCACAGTTTTGAAAACCACGATTTCGCCCTTGTAATGCGCCTTTGACCTCTGCTTTGAAATTTGTTGGAAATGACTTGCCTCCATGCTTTATATAGGTTGCAAAAATATCCCAAAAAATCACATTTGATTTTAAATATATTTTATGACCCACTTTTCTAATGTTTCTGCATTTTGATATTTGGTCATTTAATACAATGCTTTTCCTTTGGCTTTTCCGAGTTTTTGGACTGATAACTTTGCTGTCTTTTACAGGGATCCGGCACTTGACTTAGGAAAAGATAACCAAGGCTGCTTCAAGGCAGGAGACTTTAAAATATAGATTTATTATAAACATTAAAATTTGAAATTTTCTTTTTCAAAACAAAGCTTTGAAAAAGAAATATCCTTGAACATGATGAAAATCTTGAAATGAAGCTTATTGGAAATCTTCATCCAGCCCGCAGGTATTATGAAGCACCTTGAGAACAATAACTTGCACCTAGCCCTAAATACCAAATTAACTCCTTGCTGACCTAGACATCAAACAGGAATGTACATAACGAGAAATGAACTTTGATAATTTGACTCTGACAGCAAACTGGCAAGACAAAGTCTAACATTGGCTCCAATGGGGATGGCAACTACCCCTTCTTAGAGGTGCCAAGAACCTACAGAGCTTTGGGAGAGTTGACAGTGCCTCCGTCCATTGGGCAATGGAGTCCATTATTTCAACAAATCGACACAAATCTTGAGTCAATTTTTAAACTGAAACTGAACTCAAACTGATTCTATCTCAAGACTGACTTAACTAACTTCAAACTAAAGGTGCATTGAAACTGGAACAAGATGCTGCCCTTTAGCTGCTTATTTATTTATAGAATCTACCCTACTCTACTGTTAAAACAATAGATCAGGTAATACTGAAATGCCAGATCAACCATTCAAGTAAACCTGAGAATGATGCCACTTGAGAATGCTTCCACCAGGACACAGATGTAATTGGTGGCAACCCTTCATGCACATAATGAACCTGGTTATGTAATAGACAGCTTGATTTGTCAGTCAAACTGAAAAACATTTCCATGTACATCACAATAGGATCGCGAAATCCAGACTCTGTTTGCTGCTCCAACTCCGGAATACATATTTCCAGCTGCACACTGTCAATGCAAACATTTGTAGGAAACTCTATTATTTCTTGTTTCGAAGGAGGAAGAGTTTCCAAGAACTTTTTAGGGTCTCGAAAATCATATGAATGGATCTGCTCATTCAAATACTGAATCTCCTTCTCAATTTTTTCAACAATTAACTCACTTTAACCAATTTTAGTTTCAAGAGGAAACTTCAGAGATTTCAAACATTGAAGGAAGGCACTGAAAAAATCGTCATTAATTTGAATATCCACTAACCAATCTCTAACTTCTTTTACAGCTTCATAAAGAGCAGATTTTACCACATACCCTACCATTGCATAAATGGATCAGCGAGCACTGGAATGTCTAGATCGAGTTTGGAGACGCCAGGTGAATGTTTTAGCCTTCATATGTGTCTAACTGATGTCCACCATCAGCATCAGATCTACAAATTGATTTCATATACTGGGAAAAGACAATCTACAAATCAAACGTTACATTAACAGCAAACCATCTTCCCCAGTATGGTTGCCACTATGTTAGCACCCAAATCTACCTTAGGCTGAAATAAGGTAAAACTCAAGGCTACATCAAACCGCGCTCAGCCTCGTAGCTAGCCCTACAAGGATAGGAGAGGGCTCTCTCCAGGTCAATCTCGGTAAAATGTAATCAATGAGGGTCGAGATGACTAAATTGGTAATTAATTTTAGGCTAGGTATGAAGTATAAGGAGTTTGAAATTGATTTTTTGGGGTTTTTGTTGAATCTAAGGGAAAGGCAATTTTTGGGTGCGGGGATGAGACACAGTTTTTGCAGAGGTCTAGTTGGGGCAAGGTAGGTGATTGTCTTGATGCTTTCAAAGAGAATAAATGGCTAAATATTAATAGTGAGAAGTTAAGGAGAGCAAGAAGCTTTCAAGGATTCTCCATAAACAGATGAAAACATGGAAAATTGAACAAACTTAAAGGCAGAGCATACAAATTATGGATTCTGCCTTAGCACTTCATTTGTTCAATTGCAGCAGATGAGAGAAGGAAAATTATACACGTGAACAACTTACAAATACTGAAAGAAGCACACCATCAACACATAAAGCCACATGGATCCCAAACAGTGCTGCAAAACCCTGCTCTTTCCTTTGCCAAAATTGCAGATAAAATATGTACAATAGAGTGTCAAGCTTTTCCCAAGATTCCAACCCTAAAAATGACTTAGAAAATACATAATATAGGCAAGCCAACCCATTCCCTTGCCTCTAGGGTCCGAGCTCATCATCCTAGGATCTGTTTCAACCAACTCTAAACAAAGCGCTACAATCTAGGCAGTCAAAACAACTTGGCTCTATAAGGTAGGAAACCAACTCATTCATTAAATTTTCACTCTTTGATCACAAGTAACTAAGTGTCACAAAATTACATCACAAATCAAAACTACTCAAACTAGCTGCATTCCTGAGTTGAAAGATGAAAAATTGGCCAAAAAGCCCTATGCGCCGCGTGCCTAAGCCCTATGCGCCGCATGCCTAAGCCCTATGCACTGCGCACCTTTCAACCTACTTTTGGGGCACTTCCTGACATCCAAATCAAGCTCACAATATCTGGTTGGAAATCCCTAGATGTTTGCTATCCAGCCCAAGTGGAATTTTTCAATTTGGAGCTCATTCCCCCCCCTCAAAATGTCACTCTCCCGGAAGTACTTCGTGCTGGTGCAAAAGGTGGTAGAAAGGTGATTTTCATGGTGTTTTTGGACCTTTTGATCACCCAGGACTTGATGAAATGATTTGGAAATATCTGAGCATGCATAATTACCATGACAAACCCAAAAATGTAAAGTTTTCCTCCAGAAAGTGTCCCAATCTTAAGCGCACGCATCGACGCGCTACGCGTTGAGCCAAAAAACCTATTTTTAGGACAAAATTTTCAAAATGACAAAAATTTCTCCCAATTTGCTCAAATTTGGAGTGAAGACCCTCCATCATGTATTGTGCCCCGCCAATGAAGACTCGGCCAAAATTTGGAGTGGATCGGAATTTTTTTACCGTTTTAGTGCTTTGCTCAATCACCTCTTTAGAATCTTCATTTTTGCTTTGCAGACATGCATACGAGCCCAATGATGAGTTTTCATATGACGAATCATGTCTTTGTCTTTGTTCGCCTTTGCAAACAACTTCTCCAGATGAGTGTTCACACGGATGAGCATAGACTCTCGATCAATTGGTGTCATATCACCGGGTCTCTTTCGGGCCAATTCTCGATCTCATGGATTTTCCATAGCTCATAAAGTGTATATTCATCCTCTAGCTGTTTGTTGTGCTGCTCCAAGTATTTTATCACCCACTTAGCCATCTGCAATTTCTTTTGCAGCGAGTCATTCTCAGCCTTTTGCTCCTGGATGATATCGTTTAGCTCCGAGTTAGGAGAGCTCACATCAACATCAATGATAATGAAATTTGTGTCCCAGCCTCCTGAAGGACCCTCATCATGCATAGGCCTCTTGCCCCTGTCCTGGATATGTACCTGTGTTGAAGAAGAAGGTGATACCCCTTCCACATGATGTCGAGATAATACTCGCTCTGCTGATGGAGTCAACGAGACCCCTTCCACCTCGGGTGGATATAGTACTCGTCGTGTAGATGCAAATAAGGCCCTGTGGCCTCGCTGGTATGTCAGATACAGTGGAGAACTTATATGCTCGGTCTCAAGAATGTCTGGCTGGTGTGAATGTTCTCCCTCATCGTGAACTATCTCAAGAAGCGGCTGTGGAGCTGAGAAGAAGTCATGGGAGATGAAATCCTCCCAAGTAATGCCCTGCTGTGTCAACTGATGTATCTCTATGATTTTGATAAGCGCGTAATGATATATGCTTCTATGTTGTTGTGCTGGGGTCTTCCTTTGTACTAAAGTCACCATCCTCTCTATGTTGCAACACATGAAGTACGAAATGTTCATCATACATACCCTCGTGAAATGCATCAATAAATGGACATGGTACGCATAGAGACGCGAGAATCTTCCCTCGCAACTGAAATACCGAATGATGAGTTTCATCAATGGTGCAAACTCATCCCTCAGGAATCTGAAAGGAAAAAATGTGCTCAAGTGTCTCATATACCCAGGTTTTATGTATGGCTCATAGTAGAATTTGTCTAATTGCTGGTGTTTTCTCCATTCCTCTCCTACATTTGGTATCCCGGTGGCCTGAGCAATAGTCTCTGGTGACAAGGTAAAATTTACTCCGGCGAGGCTTACATGGCCATCATGTAAATGTAGAACAAATAAACGAACTAGTTCACAATGATGCTGGGTTTGTGAGATCATCTCATAGAATTGGAAACATGATCGACGCTGAAAACAATCCATTGCAAGCGGGCAAGCCTACAATTGAGCCAAAGAAGTAGGCTCCTCCCTGACATGCTAACCACCTTTTGCACTTTTGTGATACTTCTGTGGCACATTAACCTTAGTTGTAGAATCACTGTCATATTCCTGCTCATAGATTGAATCCGTCTCTGACATGACTCTGAAAACAAGATAGCTGGAATATATATGCTGATATATAAAACTGTGTGTACAATTGAATGCAAACTGCTCTTTGCTCTAACAATGATGTGACCAAGGGGAAACAAATGCACAAGGGAATATTAGGAAAGGGAAAACATTAGGGAATTAGGGACTTTGGAAATAGAATGTAATTAGGGAAGGAAGGGGAAATGTAAATATTGGATTGGGGTTTTGGGATATTAGGTAGGATTGATGTGTTTTTAATAGAGGTGGGGGATTATGATTTCAGGGATTGTAGTGTAGGATTAATGAGGGAATTGATGAGGAAATATGATGGGGAATGAGGAATAAGGGAAATGGTGGAAAACACAACCTTGGTAACAAACCTGTTTCAAACCCTACAGCACTTTTTCTATTGACAAAGGGAGGCTTTCAAAATCTGGTTTGCATGGCAATCGTACATGAACCCATCAGTTTCACCATTAAAAACAAAGCAAAGGCAATGTAGGCGAGCCTACCTGACAATTTGATGCGAAGCAGAGGCGATTTGATGAGTTTTCCAATCGTTTTCGACCTCCAAACTGTAAGCGTCGCATGCCTTGCCCAGTGCGCCGCGCGCTCCTGATGCACCGCGCGCTTGTAATTTAACACTGGTGCTTTGTGCCCAGTGCGCCGCACACCTGAAAATTGCTCCAACCTCCACTCAAACTCACAAATTTTCCTTGGAACGATTTTCTCCACTCTTGGCATGTACAATGATTTGAAATTTCATTGAAATATCTTTATAAAGACTCCAATTTGATTTTTGCTTGGTCCATAACCCACTTTAATGTTTTGTCTTTGACACTTTTTCAGGATTAATAGACTTCTGACTTTTTGGTTTCCTCCTTAAATTTGTTTGAAATAATGATTTTCTTTGCAATTGTTTTGCAAGGATAGCTGTGATATAATCTGGAAAAGGAGACCAAGGCTGCGCCTGGACAATTCAAGAACTGAAATTTTTCAAAATTTATTATAAAAATGAGAGGATGACTTATCTTCGAAACAGAGTTTTGAAGAGAAGTCCTAATCTATCTGTATAATGATAAAAATCAATGAGATAACCACCTATCGAGGACCTCCCTCTGGCCTGTTGGCTTTATTAGACTTTGCAAGACCAAATTGACTTAACCCTAGACCTAATGACCGAGAACACTTGTCATGACCTAGAAATATGACCTTTCAAGATTTGATTTTTATGAACAGACCTGAACCAGCAGTGCAAACACGAGGGGAATGAGTGACAAACAAACCATTCGTCAGAGTTATGGCATGCCTAACGAAATGCAACTGATTGAAACTGATGGGACACCTAAACATGAAATGCAAAAAAGAGTTTTGATCTCTGACGGAGGGATAACTAGACCGACTCTAACAAGTGGATCCTCTGCATATAGCACACATGACGTGTGGGATGGCTTGGTGCAAGCAGGTTGGTGTAATAATCTTTACTTACTTCAATGTGTGAAGAATATGGTGGTCCTCTTGAGCATCTACAAAAAGAGGTATGTTGTTCATTGTTGGAAAAAATTTAATTAAATTAAAAGAGAGAAGATAAAGGAGTAGGGTTCTAATGAAGAGGGTCTTGGTAATTTTTTGAAAAGGTTAATAATATATGGTTGAAAACAAAAATATCTTGTAAGTGAGTTTATTGTTGAGTCAAATTCAATTTTAAGCCAAGAATTTGAAATCAATAAGTCAATGTAAAGTAAATGTTTGATGTCAAAATTGAGTGTTTAGTAAAAGTCAGTGAATTCTAAGCAAAGTCAAAGTTTGTGGATTTTTTTCTTGATATCAAAAATCAAAGTTTAAGTTTTGATGTAAAGAGTTGAAATTAAGTGTTTGGAAAGTTGAGTTGAGGTCAATATTAAATTTGAGGTTAATGTGTCCAAGCTTAATATAAAGATGCATGATCGATGTTACCTAACACCTTTATCATTATTGTATGGGTGCATGTCCAATTGTACCCAAAACCTTGTGTTTATTGTGCTCATTCTTCAACAAGCAAGTGTGAATTATTCGCAAATTTAAAAATGGGAAAATGAGGGAAAAAACTACAAACTACTAATCTTGAAATTGAACTGCTACAATAGGATCTTGGCGTTGCCTTGCAAGAAATGGATAGATTATAGAAGCAAAATAATTCCATGATAGGAAAAGTTGTAGAACTAAGATCAAGAGATAATGAACTCTATCATGAATTTGTTGCTTTCACTGCATAACTCATCAACACATTAAATTAAAGTTTGATATCACTAAATCAATGGGTAGATGATATTTTCAAAATTCAAGACCAAAAGGACAATTTAATAGAATCATTGCAACACTAATTAGTAGAAAAAGAAAAGGTGTTATTAGCACTTGGAAGTGAAGTCAAACAATCAAATCTTGAAAAAGCATGCTTGAAGTTGGAAATATAAATGTTTCATGTATTATTTTTTTGTCTTGTATACATCTAAGAATGTCTATTGTGAGCAATGAAATATGTGTATTTGCAAAATTTTCAAGGACCTTTGTGCTTATTATCCATCACAAGCAAAACGAATATTTCTCAAACATAATAAAGGAGAGAGTAAAAGGGATTAAATGTAGTTGTCAGTATCATCCCATCCCTAATTGAGTCACAATGTTTACACACTTCAATATTTGTTCATGTTCAACTCTAAGACATGATCCAAAAAAATTACCTAACATACATATCTATGAGACAAGATCAAAAATGACTTTTTCATTAAATCGTTAAATATAGCTATATTTATTTTACATCCTATACTTTCAAAACTATTTTGTTACTCCATCCAACATCATTTTTCTTAATAAAATTGTATAATATTATGTGTTTCCAACATATAGATTTTTGTTCACACCTAACCATACAAAAAGAAATAACTTAAGAAACTTTTGAGACAAGATCACAAGTAACTCTTATGTTGAATTATTAAACATGAAATTCTTTATATAAATAATAAATATCACCATTTGAGTTTGAGTTTTGCTAATTACAATTCATATATCACCTTCTTGTGTAATCTATCTTTTTCTTATATATATATTTTCATTGTTCACTTTTAATTTTTTTTTTTTTTTTCATTTTGGATTAAATTTTTCACCGAAAAAAACTTGAACTCAAGACCTAGGGAGACTAACATCTTCACTAACTCCAACATCACCAACTAACTGGGATGCCTCACCTAAAATCTTGAATAATCTATCACATGTTACATAAACTATCACTTGCATAAATATAAAATGAATTCGAAATTTGGGTAAACAGAAATTTGGGTAAACAAATATAAGTATCGCCTTTAGATGTTTATATTGTGAACTTAGTCAACCATTCAATGTTATTCATCTTATTGTCATTGAAATATTATTTATTTTATGAATGATAAATATACTTTAAGTAAATAATATAAAATGATTTTATTTTTCAATATTTTTATTTAATTTCATTTAGGTCATAATTATTGTATTTTTTAATAATTTTAATGATTAAAGATATGAAGTAATTAATATGAAAATTTTCAATTATCATTATTAATATTAAACCTTAAAATAATATTATTAATGTAATATCATTATTTTTTTATTTTATTTTTTATTTTTATTATTATTTTTTTTATTATATAATTATATAATAATTTTTATATCAAAATGAATATGTATTAATAAAGGTGGTAATTAAATTGTGAATATATTTATCATTGATTTTTTTTACCATTTATATCATCTTATATAATGTAATATTTATGTTATTTAATCGGGAATTAATTGAATGTCATAAAAAAATATTAAGAGTTATAATAAAATTTAAATTAATATGGAACTGAAATCATAGATAATGATCGTATTATAAATTTTGCATATGAGAAGATAATATATCATAAATAACATTTAGTGGTTACATGACATTTTAATTCGCCACATAGTAGAGCCAACATCTATTGCCTAGTTTAGTTGTGGTTTGTTAGGTGATAGACCCAACACCCACTCTCTAGCTCTCTTGCACAAGATAAATACACCAACTACCCCCAAATTCCAATCCAAAATCCGATCCCCAATGCTATTAGTGACATCTTTTTATCTAGATGCTCGAGTCATCCTACTTTAATATGGGCATTGATACTATTATTGTCACCTTCTCTCATTGGGTTTTCCTTTTCATTGCATGAATTTAAAGGACACCCATATAAGCACTTATTCCTTTGGAATGATGTTGCACTGAATGTGGAAAATTGTGTTCCTTTGGGGATTGACCCACAAATATTATTAGATGAAATATCCAAAACAACCAAACTATATAGTTTAGATACCTCTTCAAGAATATGTCCAGCCAAATTATTTTTGCTGAAGTCTAACTGCTGCAAAATAGATATGTTACTAAAATATGCAAGTATTAGCTAGATAAATTTAGCAATCACACGCTACTATTCAAAAGTGCTGACTTTTATATTTGCTATGGCAATACTCGGAATGCTACCTGTAAGGTTGTTAGTATCAAGGTCCAAATAAGATAGCTAAGAACAATTGAATAGGGTAGGAGGGATGTGGCGACTTAGTGAGTTGTTGGATAAATCAAGTTGAGATATGTTGCTAATCGAAGCTGGAATGCTTCCACTTATACTGTTATAGTCCAGCGTGAGTGTTTGCAACCTGACTAGGCCATCAAATTTTGATGGGATTGGACCACTCACATTGTTGGTGCTAATATCCAATAGTGCAAGGGAAGTGCAATTGCCAAGAGAAGTTGGGATGGGTCCACTCAAAGCATTGCTTGCCGTACAACGAGAGAGATTCCAACTGGACCAAACGAGTGAGTTCTCGTGAGATTGGACCCCTCCAAACGTTTCCTCCGATATTTGACGTTTTCCAAGATGCCCATACAACTCCAAACCCTGCGAGTTGTGTTCTTCACCATTTGCACACATATACTTCTAAATTTGAGCAGCAGTTTTCGTATGAAATGTTGCGTGTGAACGATGGAAATTGAAGTCATCATCCCCGCGTGTTCTTGACTAATCTTCACGTGAAGACAAAAGACAGTGAAAGTGAAAGATGAGAAAATTCAAAAAAAAAAATATTCTTGATTGATCTTCACGTGAAGACAAAAGACAGTGACAGTGAAGGATGAGAAAATTCAAAAAGAAAAATTATTCTCGACTAATCTTCACGTGAAGACTGACACTGAAGGATAAGAAAATTCAAAAGAAAAAATATTCTCGACTGATAGAGACCTCCGGGGGATTGCATACAGCCGTTTGATTAAATCAATGGTTGTGTATAGCCCTACACCAGGAGCAATTTAATACTTGACGTGACGTGAAAGTTTTTGTTTTTTGACCGTTAGGTTTAATAGTAAAATAATTAATAAATTTACTCCGATCAGTAAAGGTCAGTAAAACTTTAATTTTACTATTTGTTTAATTCACGTGAAGTATGGGCATAGGTAAATGTTTTTAATTTTAATGTTTTTTTATTTTACGGGTGTAGTTCTAGTTTTTACGGCACAAGTAAAAGCATATGTTACGTTATGTTTTTATCATTGCATATGTAGTCTAATGTAAGTGAGACAACGCGTGAGAGGATATACACACATCAGTGTGAGGTAAGTTTTTGTTGTTGTTCAATGTAATGTAATGAAAGTGGAGGCGTAGCAACGCCATAAGAAAAAGGGGAAGAATGCACAAAGAGTGCGAATGACTGTATGAATTTTTTTTTCTTTTGAAATGTATGTAACAGCAGGGCATATGTAAAGAAATTTTACACAACAGTAAATGTAAAATTTTACACACACAGCAGTGTAATTTTGTGCAAGAAGAAACATAGTATTTTTTTGTGGAAGTTCTTGGTGAATCCCTTTGAGAGAGAGGAAGAAATATGTAACAGGCAGTTTATTAATGAATAGAAAGTTTTTATGTGTGTTGTTGAAACTCTGTTCTCTAGAGAAATTTTTTTTTTGCTTCCCTGTGTTAATATCCCATGCAAAAGAGAGTATCATTCTCTATTCAGTAATTGTTTGAAATTACCAGAAATTTCCAACTTGGTATCAGAGCTTGTCCAGGCTCTTTGAAAGTGTCAAAGAAGCTGAAGGAAGGATTTCTTGCTCGAGAAGCTCAGCAAAGTGAAGACTCAGTCAAAAACCCAAGGTATTTCTCAAGCTAGTTTTTTGTGTTGCTGATGAAGACAGTCAGTGAGTTACTTTAAATACACAGTCGAGTATTTGAAGCATAGTTTAGAGTGCAAGAATGGTTGGCTCCAACACTAACACCAACACTAGCATTGGTATCTGTAATACCCAGCTTCCACAATTTAATGGAAAAAACTATACCTTTGGGCAATAACCATGAGAGCTCTGTTTGCCTCACAAGACTTATGGGAATTTTTTGAGGATGGATTTGAAGAACCAGCAGATGAAGAAGAGTTTAATAATTTAACCCAGGCAAAGAAAGAACGGTTGAAGAGCTATAAGAAGAAGGATTCTAAAGGCCTCCTCTTCTTATATCAAGCAGTGCATGAGAGTGTTTTTCCAACGATAGCAGCAGCCAAGACATCCAAAGAAGCATGGCAAACTCTCAAGATAGCCTATCAAGGCATGGAGAAAGTGAAGACAACAAAACTACAGTTGCTGAGGAGAGATTTTGAGAATCTATGCATGAAGGAGTCAGATAATATTGACTCATTCTTCACATAACTGATTGATTTGGTCACACAGATAAGGTCTCATGGAGAGATTCTTGAAGAAAGGAGGATTGTGGAGAAACTATTGAGAGTCCTACCCTCAAAGTTCGATGTGATTGTCACCACCATAGAAGAGACAAAGGATCTCAGAAATTTCTCAGTTGATAAACTACATGCATCACTGATAACACATGAGCAGAGATTGAGTAGGAATGAAAACGCATCTCTAGAACAAGCCTTTAAGACCCAGATGTCCTTTGGAAGAGGAAGAGGTCAAGGTAGAGGAAACAAGAGAGGAAGAGGCAGAAGCCAAAACAGAGGTGGAAGAAACTATCCAGCAAACACTCAAGGAAGAGGCAGCAATCCAAATCAGAACCAAGGCCAAGGCAGCAGTCAACAAAGTGGACAACATCATGCTCAAGGAAAAAGGTATGAAAAATCCAATGTTCAATATTACTATGGTAAAACATATGTGCATTGTGCAAATGAATGTAGGAAGAAGTAGCATGATATGAATAATAGATCTAGTGCAAATTTCACTAGAGAAAATAACAGCCAAGATAATTTGTTGTTAGCTTGTAATATGGCTGAAACAAAGAGTGATGATATATGGTTTCTAGACTCCGGTTGCAGTAACCATATGACAGAAAACATAGCACTGTTTTCTAAGTTAGATCAGAGTGTGAAGTCACAAGTCACACATGGGACTGATAGTAAAGTTTCTGTTATGGGAAAAGGAGAAGTAAAAATCTTTACAAAGAAAGGTGAAAAGAAAACCATAGCAGATGTCTATTATGTTCCTGGAATGAAGTGTAACCTCTTAAGTATTGGACAGCTTGTTCAAAAGGGGTACAATGTTTTCTTTGAGAATCATGTATGCACCATCATGGATAGAAAACCCAGCAAACTATGTATTGTTGAAGTGAAAATGACAAGGAACAGAATGTTCCCTCTTAGGATAAAAGTAGATTTAAAAGATGGAGTTGAAATTGCAGCAGTTACACAAGAGGCTTTCCAAAGCAAACCAAAGAATGAAAATTGGTTGTGGCACTTGAGATTTGGACATCTCAACTTTGGAGGTCTTAACTTGTTGAACAGAAAAGGAATGGTAAGAGGACTACCATTGATAGAGAAACCAGACAGCCTATGTGAAGGTTGTATCTTGGGGAAACAACACAAAGAAAGTTTTCCATCAGGGAAAAGCATAAGGGCAAAAGCACCCTTAGAGATTGTCCACTCAGATTTATGTGGACCGATGCAAACTCCATCAATTGTAGGCAACCTTTATATACTAAAATTCATTGATGATTTTACCATAAAAGCTTGGGTATATTTTTCGAAGAACAAAAGTGAAGTGTTTGAAAAATTTTGAAATTTCAAAGCACTTGTAAAAAATCAAAGTGAGCTGCATATCAAAGTTCTAAGAACTGATAGAGGAGGTGAGTATATCTCCAAAGAATTTCTATGTTTTTGTGGAGAAAATGGAATTCACAAACAGTTTACCACCAGGTACACTCCGCAGCAAAATGGAATAGCCGAAAGGAAGAATAGGACAATCATGGATATGACAAGGAGTATGTTAAAGGCAAAGCATTTGCCAAATGATTATTGGGCTGAATTTGTACACTGTGCAGCGTATATTTTGAATAGGTGTCCTACAAAAGCAGTCATGAACAGAGTATTGGAAGAAGCATGGAGTGGGAGAAAGCAAGGAGTCACCCACATGAAATTTTTTGGATGTGTGGCTTATGCACACATTCTAGATCAGCTAAGGAAGAAGTTGGACAGCAAAGGGGAGAAATGTATTTTCATTGGATACAGTGAGGAATCCAAAGCTTACAGATTGTATAACCCATCCACCAAGAAGTTTTTTGTGAGCAGAGATGTTTAGTTCATTGAAGAGGAAGCTTGGGATGGAAGCTTAGAGAAAACAGTGAATGTTAAAAACTGTTTGTCTCATGATGAAGATGATGAGGAGATGGCTGAAATACATCCCCAAACAACAGCTCCAACACAAGGGTAGCAAGAGACACCCTTGAGGAGAAATGAAAGTGCTTCTCCAAGCACACCACAAGGAGGAAATTCAAGTGCTTCTTCAAGCACTTGTACACCAAATGAAAGAAGTAAGGAGTTCAGAAATTTAGGTGATATTTATGAACAAGATGAAACAAATGAAGGTTCAAATTCTTTGTTTTCCTTATATTGTCATGTTGATGACCCTGTTCATTTCGAAGATGAAATTAAGGATAAGAAATGGATAGAAGCTATGGATGAGGATATAAATTCCATAAAAAGAAACAAGACATGGGATTTGGTTGAATTACCAAAAGGAAAAGAAGTCATTGCAGTTAATTGGGTTTACAAGACTAAGAGTAATGCTGAAGGCAAAATAGAAAGACACAAGGCAAGACTTGTTGTCAAAGGATATAAGCAGCAAAATGGAAGAGACTATGAGGAAACTTTCGCACCGGTCGCTAGAATGGAAACCGTGAGAGCAGTGTTGTCCATAGCAGCGCAAAACAAGCGGAAAGTTTACCAAATGGACGTGAAGTCAGCATTCCTAAATGGAGTGTTAATGGAAGAGGTATACATTGAACAACCTCTAGGCTATGAAAAGAAAGGCCAAGGGCACAAAGTGTGCAGATTGAATAAAGCTCTTTATGAGCTGAAGCAGGCACCAAGAGCATGGTACAGCAGGATAGATTCCTATCTACAGGAAAATGGATTTGAAAAGTGTGAGGGAGAACCCACGCTCTACATCAAAGAAAAATATGGTAAAATTCTAATTGTTGTGTTATATGTTGATGATGTTATTTTCACAGGTAATGATGATTATCTTATTGAAAATTTCAAAACAATCATGAAAGAAGAATTTGAAATCACTGACATGGGTTTGCTGAGATACTTCTTAGGAATAGAAGTAGAACAAAATGGAAATGGAATTTTTATCTCACAAGAGAAATATGCAAATGAAGTGTTGGAAAGATTTAATATGCAGGACAGCAAGGCAGCAATCACTCCCACGTGATGGGATTAAAACTCAGCAAAGAGGACAGCAGCAAGGATTTTGATCCTAGTTTGTACAAGAGCATAGTTGGCAGCCTTATGTATTTGACTGCAACTAGGCCGGATATAATGCATGTTGTTAGTTTAATTTCCATATTCATGGAGAGGCCAAAAGAAGCACATTCGCAAGCAACAAAAAGAATTCTGAGGTATGTTAAAGGTACTAAAAGGTTTGGTATTTTATATACTGTCTCAGAATGTTCAGATTTAATTGGATACACTAATAGTGATTGGGCTGGAAGTGTAGATGATCGGAAAAGCACATCCGGTTATATTTTTCACATGGGTTCAGGAGCTATTTCATGGGCTTCTAAAAAACAGCCTATTGTAGCGTTGTCTACAGCAGAGGCATAATATGTGGCAGCTACAGTAGCAACATGTCAAGCAGTTTGGATGAGAAGAATGTTGAGGAGCTTATGCCAAGAGCAAGTAAAAGGAACTGTGATTTTTTGTGACAATAGCTCAGCTATTGCATTATCCAAGAATTCAGTGTTTCATAAGAGAACGAAACACATAGACACAAAGTTTCATTACATCAGAGAATTGGTAAGCAATGGAGAAATTGTCTTAAAACATTACAGGACCCAGGAGCAGGTTGCAGACATTCTGACCAAACCACTGGGACAGAAAAGTTTTGAATTTTTGAGGAAGTGTCTGGGTATGACTGATAACCTAGAAGTTTAAATTAAAGGGGAGTGTTGAAATATTAATAATTCCAACTGCGCGCATTTAATTCCAGAAAACCAGCCAGTTTTTTATCGCACTGCCTTTTGCGAAAAGTTGTTTTTCCCCAGGAGGCTCTGATCACACCGACCAGCTAACGCATGTCCACAGTATGGTTCCAAAACCACCATTTCCCCGGCAGGTAAAGTTCGGCAGATAGGGACCTCCGGGGGATTGCATACAGTTGTTCGATTAAATCAATGGTCGCGTACAGTTCTACACCAGGAGCAATTTAATACTTGACGTGACGTCAAAGTTTTTGTTTTTTCACCGCCAGGTTTAACAGTAAAATAATTAATGAATTTACTCTGGTCAGTAAAGGTTGGTAAAACTTTAATTTTACTATTTGTTTAATTCATGGGAAGTATGGGCATAGGTAAATGTTTTTAATTTTAATGTTTTTTAATTTTACGGGTATAGTTCTAGTTTTTACGGCACAAGTAAAAACATATGTTATGTTATGTTTTTATCATTGCATATGTAGTCTAATGTAAGTGAGGCAGCGCGTGAGAGGATATACACACAGCAGTGTGAGGTAAGTTTTTTTTGTTGTTCAATGTAATGTAATGAAATTGGAGGCGCAGCAGCGCGATAAGAAAAAGGGGAAGAACGCACAAAATGCGAATGACTGTATGAATTTTTTTTCTTTTAAAATGTATGTAACAGCAGGGCATATGTAAAGAAATTTTACACAGCAGTAAATGTAAAATTTTACACACACAGCAGTGTAATTTTGTGCAAGAAGAAACATAGTATTTTTTTTATGGAAGTTCTTGGTGAATCCCTCTGAGAGAGAGGAAGAAATATATAATAGGCAGTTTATTAATGAATAGAAAGTTTTTATGTGTGTTGCTAAAACTCTGTTCTCTGGAGAATTTTTTTTTTTTTGCTTCCTTGTGTTAAGATCTTGTGCAAAAGAGAGTATCATTCTCTGTTCAGTCATTGTTTGAAATTACCAGAAATTTCCAACATGATCTTCACATGAAGACGAAAGACAGTGACAGTGAAGGATGAGAAAATCCAAAAAGAAAAATTATTCTCGGTTGATCTTCACATGAAGACGAAAGACAGTGATAGTGAAGGATGAGAAAATCCAAAAAGAAAAATTATTCTCGGCTGATCTTCACGTGAAGACGAAAGACAGTGACAGTGAAGGATGAGAAAATCCAAAAGAAAAATTATTCTCGATTGATCTTCACGTGAAGACGAAAGACAGTGACAATGAAGGATGAGAAAATCCAAAAAGAAAAATTATTCTCAACTGATCTTCACATGAAGACGAAAGACAGTGACAGTGAAGGATGAGAAAATGCAAAAAGAAAAATTATTCTCGACTCATCTTCACATGAGGACAAAAGACAGTGACAGTGAAGGATGAGAAAATTCAAAAAGAAAAATTATTGCCGACTCATCTTCATGTGAAGACAAAAGACAGTGAAAGTGAAGGATGAGAAAATTCGAAAAGAAAAATTATTGTCCGACTCATCTTCACGTGAAGACAAAAGACAGTGACAGTGAAGGATGAGAAAATTCAAAAAGAAAAATTATTCTTGACTGATCTTCACATGAAGACAAAAGACAATGATCGTGAAGGATGAGAAAATTCAAAAAGAAAAATTATTCTTGACTAATCTTCACATGAAGACAAAAGACAGTGACAGTAAAGGATGAGAAAATTTAAAAAAAAAATTATCTGCAAAATGGTGGAGCCAACAATCTTGGAAAAAGAAGAAAAAAAAATGGATTAACTTAATTCCAGTGAGACTACATAGAAAAGAAAGCAATAATGAAACATAAATTATGAGAAAAAAAATGAACTCATTTCCCAAAGTTAGGTATTGATTTGATATAAGTGGGACTGGAAAAAAAATGAAAATTGAACTCATTTTTCAAAGTTGGGTATTGATTTGATAGAAATGGTACTGAAAAAAATGGAAATTGAACTCATTTTTCAAAGTCGGGTATTGATTTGATATAAGTGGGACTAAAAAAATGAAAATTGAAGTCATTTTCAAAGTTAGGTATTGATTTGATATAAGTGGGACTGAAAAAATTGAAAATTGAACTCATTTTTCAAAGTTAGGTATTGATTTGATATAAGTGGGACAACATAAAGGAGAATTACATGATTAAGATACCGTGTTTAAGGGCACATGCTTTATAGCTACAATGCTTGAAAAATGTTAGGTAGAATTTGTGGTCATTGTTTATTTTGTGATTAGTCAATAATGTTATTGACATTACACTGTGATTTCAGTCGAAATATTTCTCATTAAAAATGTTATTGATATTTATTAGATTATTCTTATGGTTGATATTTAATTTTTATTCTATCTTTTGTAATTATATAATTTTTATTTTAAAATAGCATTAAGATTTTTAAATAGTATTAATTTTTAAATTTTTTTTTTTTTCAATATTGTTGTTATTGTATTAAATTTTTATATTTACTAGTTATATAGAATGATTTAAGTTACATTAAAGGTATTTTTTTTTTAAATTGATGAGATTAGGTATTGTCTATATTTTTCATTTCCATTTGACATATGTGGTTTGCTGTTTTGACATAAGTCAATTTTAACTTGAGAAAAAAGGAAATTATACATCTTATTCTAAAATGGACCATTTTGCTAAATAAAATTTGCTTATATATAAATGAATGCTATAAATAATAATGAGGAACTTATGGAACTTATTAAAATTGGAATAATCTCAAAACCCTAGGAAATTGTTGGGTAGGGAGTCACATGGCACAAATCTAATTTTTAAAACTTATTAAAAATAATGGATCATTTTTGTTGAATAAAATTTGTTTATATATAAATGAATGTTACAAATAATAATGAGGAACTTATCATGGAGAAACTTATTAGAATTGGAATAATCTCATCTAAAAGTGAAACAGAAATAAAAAAACATAAGAAGGAATCAACCCCAAATTCATAAATGCAATAGTTGGATATTTCTTGGCTTTCATATTGTGCTGACAAAGATCAAGACACCCACGTTCTCACAGTAGGTCTCTTGGAGGTCCATATTAACCAATTAGGAATTCTTATCAATAATTATTCTGTGGATGGTAAGAATTTAACTTCCACAAAATATTCTAGAATTTTCATAGCAGTCTACACAAATCAATGATTGAGATTCATTTCCAAACTATAAATGTGTATCATATACTTAGTAGGTACTCCTTCAAATCAAAATTCTTAAGATAACTCCCACACAAAATTTCTTTAACTAATTATGATAAAGCCACACCTTAAATCGTGTTCAACCTAAGACATTATTGGGTATTTTTTTGTTTAAGAATGGTCATCCTTGACATAAAGACTTTTCAACTAAAATTAACTTAAATGGCCACTTGTTATTGTGGGGCTCACACGAGCTTTGCAAAGGCAACTGTAATTTTTTTCTGTTAAAATGAAAAAGAAAGAGAGAAAATTTTAATGTCCACAAGGCTAAAGATAGCATATGGGACCTCTTTTAGAGTGCAAAACTTGGAAAAAGTATGCACCTAAAGAGATTTAATATTCTTCAAAATGGATCTATATTGGTTCTATATATGCATATAACATGTGTAACTTTTCATTTTTAAAGCTGTATTTTTGAATGCATAAATAGATACAATGCCTTGAAAGTTTACTTGGACTTTGGATTCTGTAAACTACACCATATAAATTTGCAATTCCAACAAATCTTTGCTAGACAAAATTTAAATTTAAATTTAAAACTAGAATTAATGGCTCCAGGAAAATGGCTACAAATTAATTTTTAAAAGGAGATAACTAAAATTCCCAAAAAAACCCCTTATTTATGTTGATTGCAAAATATCCTGGAATCTGAAGGTCACTTGAGTTAAAGATATTCTTTAATTACATTTTTGTGTGATAGTGCCCACGAGGACCTATGGTAATGTTTCTCCTCATTACCATGCATCTTATAGTTTGGATATAATATGTATATAATATTTTGACATAGTGGTATGATTGGAAAAAAATGATTTAGCCAGGGGGTTCGAGCAACCTCTATTAGACAAACATTGGCACAAGTGTGAGACTATTGCAAGCCTGAACACATTTCCTCCTATCCATCCTCCACCCTTTAGGTTGTTATATTTCCTTTGCTGCAACATTTTTGCAGTAACATCATAGACATTTCCTCCCCTCCATCCTCCACCCTTTATGTTTTTATCTTTCCTTTGCTGCAACATTTTTGCAATAGCATCATATGCATGTTCAATTCCTTCGGTGTGATTTTACACCTTTAGGGGAAATTGCTAGTAGATATTGGTGGTCACCTTCCTTTTTCACTTGGATCCTCAACACTATTTCTTTCCATTTCCTTAATTGTAGCACAACTTATTATTTTTGGAATTTTTTTGGGTCCTAAACTTTTCGAGTCATTTTCAAGCCCTAAATGACGTTTTTTTTTTTGAAAAATGAACAAACCTAAAACATGTGGCATGATTTGTAGTTAATAGTTGTAGACCTCGAATAGATATTTCTAATGAGGTATCGTACACATAAAACACAGATCGTATGCAAAAGTTACGACCCTGGGAAGCTGATGTACCAACTAACCCTAACAGGGCCCACAAACTTTTTGTGTTTCATCTCCCAAGGTTAGGTTTTTGGG
This sequence comes from Pinus taeda, assembly GCA_000404065.3. Taxonomy (NCBI): domain Eukaryota; kingdom Viridiplantae; phylum Streptophyta; class Pinopsida; order Pinales; family Pinaceae; genus Pinus; species Pinus taeda. Next base: position 29,936 of record APFE030492576.1, on the reverse strand, counting down.
TGTTTAGGGTTTTCCCTTGTTTCTAAATAATAAAATGGTGTTCAAACCTCACTGTAACACATTTCAGAAGCCATGTAGCTATCACATCTCTTCTCATAGATAAGCTACCATCGCCCAAGCTAGTTTATTTCCATTCTGTATGTAAACTATTTTCAGTACTTTGTTATTAATGAATTGAAGTTTTGTATTTGTTGTAGCTTTTTGTTTTTGTGTTTTTGTTTATATTTGTATTTCATTTCATTTCGTCATAAATCTAGGTTAGACAAAGAGTGTTTGAATTGGTTTAATGGTTAACAATGTATGGTTATTTCTAAAAGGACACATCTGCAAATCTAAAGGGTGATAGAGTGTGAACAACTCCTTAAACTTTAGTAGTTAAATTGTTTTCTAGAGAGTGGTCCATTTCCCCACAAACAAGGGGAATTTTTTTCATTGTATTATGTTTTGATCATTGAGATCAAATAGATGAAGGCCTCTTCCATATTTTTAATTGAGGGATTTTATTTTTTTTCTTTCAGGTTTCAATGGTCCATAATATTTAGTAGCTCCATTATTTTCTTAGATTGTGATGGAATCATCAAGTTTTTTGCTACATATAAATTCACATATTTAAAAAAAAAAGATCTAAGATGTTGGCTACAAGTATATCATTAAATTTGGTAATGACAAAAATTGGCGTTGTTCAATAAATAAAATAAACCTACACAAGTCAACACCTAAGGCTGCCACACACAAACATATCAAAGATCAATACATTAGTGTAGTACATCATCAAAACCCTCACATTAATTGTCACAATAGAGTGTGGTTGGATGTTTCTATTAGAATCCAAATTTGAAAGGATTTGGTGAAGCCATAATTATTCTTTACTTAGACTAATTATTGCTCAATAATTTGTATTTGTTGATGAAAGTGTAAGGGAACACTGCTTCTTACAAGTCCAAGTGACAACCTCAAAACCATGATTAAAAACATTGAAAAAATTACTTGTAATAGACTTCCAATCATTTTGTAATTTTAAGGTCATGGTCAAGTTAGACAACAAATTGGTGTATAAAACCCCCTTCTTGTGGGGCAAGAAACCTCCTCCCCAGAATGATTTGATTAATAAGTTTAAGAAGGTGTACATACTCTAACTCCTCTAGTTTTGAACATATAACCTCTTAAGAACCAAACACATATCACAATAATTAAAACAAATCAGAAATTTTATCTTTGAAGTCACAATTTCCTCCAAAAATAATATATTTTACAAATAAAATGAAAACATCTTTACTTAGTAATCTCCTTGCAAAATAATAATTTTTATAAATAAAAATAAAACATTTTAGTTAGTATATATGTCTCTCCAATTGAGTGTTTTTAAATACTAACAGATCCATCCAATCCTCTTCTTGAGTGTAAAACTCGGAAAAGGTTAGCATTTGATCCAACTCAACGCCTTGTAGATTCAAAGTTAAAATGAATATCATATAATTAATATATATATATATATATATATAATATATATATATAATATATATATAATAATATATAATATATATATATATATATATAGATATATTATATATATATAATATTCTAATTTTATCAAAACTTTCACAATACATATAACTACATACATATGTCCTTGATTTTTTTATTAGAACCAACCTAAATCCATCTTAACTCTGGATCTATTGAGCATCGAAAGGGATCAAATCTCTTGAGGTGCAAAGATATTTTAGAGTGAAAAGAGATTTGATCCCTCTCAGTGTGCTTGGTAGGTCCAAATTTAAGATGGATCCTCACACCAACTTTCATAACTTCTTGTTTTTCACCCTCCCTTGGGAAGATCTGGGCTCCCCTTGCCCGGTTCTCACACCTCACTACATGCATTGGGAAATATGGGAGCTTAAGGCCTTTACCATGGCTTCTGGAATTGCGTAGAGCCTGTCTTGACCTGGATCCAACTATGCACTGCTCAGTTCTAGGAGTCAGTCTCCCACCTTGGCCACTGAGACTACACAATGCGCAGTCTCTCCCAAGCCCTAGCCTAGACTGAACTGTGCTTTACACAGTTCCAGTCATCAAGCTTCCACACTGACTGTTGGGAATACGTAGTGTGTAGTTCCCATAGTCAGTTAGTCACCCATTTTAGTCAAAATTGCACAATCCATCTCATCAGATGCCCTAATTACTACTTGATCATGCTGTGAAGTTATATTTTCAAGAGCTAATGTTTGCTTACCATGAGTGTCCTTTCTATCCCACAGGTACCACATTCGTGAAACACTTCTCTCTAGAATTCATTGTACCATGGCACCAAAGAGAGTTTCTTCAAGGGAGGCCACTAAAATCAGTATTGGGGAAGTAGTTGAGCAACCACCGATTAACTTACCTATATATCCAGACACTCAAATGTTCATAGAAAAGGAGTCAACAGTAACATGGCAGAAAGTCCAACAATAGTAGCAGAAGGCAACAATCCAATACAAGATCAGGGAAAGAGGATGTTGCAGACATAATAAAGGGAGAACAAAGTTTCAAAGTGAAAGAGGATTCAATCTTCATGAAGGAAGATTTGTTAGCATGAGAAAATGGAAGTGGACGACACCAACTACGGAGCATAGGAAAAGGGAAAAGTAAAGCTTGCAGGTAGCAAACCTAAGATCGGAGAAAGCAAAACAATAACCAAAGGAAGAGCAAGAGCCAAGGAAGAAAGAAGAGAAAGAGAAGAATAAAGGCAAGGCATCATGATGGAGGAAACAACACCCATACAAGTCAAAGAGTTAGAACAACCAGTAACTGAGGAAGACGGTGAACATATGCACAATCGAGAGCTTTCTTAGAAGATTGAGCAATTGACTGAAGTGACAAACATGGCATTGGAATAGGAGCCACATAATGAATAAATTGACCTCATGCCGAGAGTTTCGGAGGTCATCTCTTAGTCTTCAACACAACTAGTGCCAGAACTATTCCCGAGCGAGAAAGGAGAGGTTGTTCTCCTTGATGATGATTAGTCATGGATGTGTACAATCTATCATTTGATGAGTTGCAGAAGAGGATTGTACAAGCGTGGAGGAATAATTTCCCATATGATCACGCATCACCTGAATTCATGAAGGAAAGGGTGATTGTGTCAGTGATGAAAGGAGATTTTGGGGGTATAACAATTTCCCCTCTATTTATAAATTTCGATCTTGAGGCTTGTGGGTTATGGCCCACAAACCTATCGAAAGTGTTTAAATAGCGCTTTGGCCTTAAAACCAGGACCATACACTTATTCAGATTTTTCTTTAAAAATCGGGACCACATCACTTTAACACAATATAAAGGAATACCAGGAAAACCTGCCCTGAAACATATAAGCCGAACTTCAAATATTATACACTCACAACCATAAATCGTCAGGTTCACACATCAAAGACATCTTCGTAGCACACTCCTTCCTTTCTTCGATCTCTGATCGGCCCTATCTCCACCATCCATTGTATCCTCCGATCCAACGGCTATCAGTGCATCACTTAATCGGTTCATACAGCGTATCGGGGTTCCACCATCCTTCTTTATTCTCCAATCACCGATCAAATCAACTTGCGTGATAATCCTCCGCCGTCGATCAACTCCTTTTGATCCGACGATTGTTAGGGATTTTGGGTGGACAAGTAGCATGAGGATTAACCGCCTGATAAAGCGGTTTCCTATCCACCCTCGTGCTATGTGTCAATCGATGAATGGCATCGGGTGCCTTCCTCGAAATACAAATTACCACTTCACTCTCACTCGAAATACCGCTTGTGTGTATAAATCCGCCTTTTCACTAATTATCTCTCGTGTACCTTCATCACCCGATGACCGTCGATTTCTTCCATCGGATGGTTCTGATGGTTCCGTCAGGGTCCTCTATATTTTGATCTGGACTGTTGATCTTTGAGATCCAATGGCCTTTGTGCATCCACTCTTCTCTTCTCATTCTATTGACGGACTTTGCACTTTAATACAGTTCCTCTACCATATTCCATTTCACACATGACATAACAATTAATTCGTTTATCTTTATATCACCATCGATCCTCATAGTGATCGATCATACTCAGACTATTCAAGAAACACAACACACATGCACAAATTCACATTGAACACACACTTTTCTATTATACATGGCATAGTTACAGATCTAAGGCATTTCAGCCTTAGGAACAAGTTCCCTATCGATTACAATTTTCTCACTTGGCTTACAAATCTCTACCTATTACCCTATCTCCTATTGAACACCCAGGTTCATCAGATATATATATATATATATATATATATATATATATATATATATATATATATATATATATAAGGAACATTGGATCGGATCAGTAAAAGGATCCGATCGAATCCTCTCCATGAATCACTCAATTGTCCCTAATTCTCTCTACATGCATACATATGTGGCAGATTACATTTAATAAAGTCTTTGAGAGACTTTATCCATTCCATCGTTTACTCTATTTTAAAAAAATTTGCCCCTTTTCAACTCTGATGGTCCATGTCCTCCTTGCTTTTCTTCAAAATTTGCATTTTTCTTAAGGTGGTCAGATGCTCCTGCATCAGAATCCCGAGGCACAAAAATTTATGACCTCCTAGTCATATGCTTCTCCTTGTCGCTTAGCAATTCTACCCACTTCTCAGTGGAACTGCCTTCATGATCTTCAGTGAGTTGCAACCAAACCTTTGTAGTAACAGTCTTCCTCTGCTACACGATACCTCACCAAGCTTTCTCCTGAGCTTAGTCTTTTGGCATCCTTCTAGTTCTCTCTTCTTTGGAACCACTTAAGCACTCCATGCTCTAGGCTTGTTGCAAGTCTTCTCACCTTCCACTATCATTCGCTACATGACAGTAAAGACCATAGCTCTCCAGTCTTCAACACAATTGTACCTCTTCTCATTCTGCTTGCACTCTTTCTTCCTTCTCACAGGAAATCCTTTCCCTTAAACTTTCCCTTTCCCTGCTCTGATACCACTTGATGAAAGGAGATTTTGGGGGTATACCAATTTCCCCTTTCTTTATAAATTTTGATCCTAAGGCTTGTGGGTTATGGCCCACAAACCTATCAGAAGAATTTCAATAGCACTCTGGCCTTACAGCCGGGACCATACACTTATTCAGATTTTCCTTTAAAAACTGGGACCACATCACTTTATCGCAATACAAAGGAATACCCGAGAAAACCCGCTCCAAAAAATATAAGCCAAACTTCAAATATTTATACACTCGCAACCATAAATCATCGGGTCTGCACATTAAAGACATCTTTGCAGCGTGCTCCTTCCTTTCTCCAATCTTTGATTAGCCCGATCTCCACCGTCCACTGTATCCTTCGATCCAACGGCTATCAGTGCATTACTTAATCGGTCCATCGGTGTATCGGGGTTCCACCGTTCTTCATTATTCTCGGATCTATGATAAAATCAACTTGCATGATAATCCTCCACCGTCGATCAACTCCTTTTGATCCGACGACTATTAGGGAATTCGGGTGGACAAGTAGCACGTGGATTAACCGCCCGATAAAGCGGTTTCCCTATCCACCCCCGTGCTACGTGTCAATCGATGAATGGCATTGGGTGCCTTCCTCGAAATACAGCTTACCACTTCATTCTCACTCGAAATACCGATTGTGTGTATAAATCAGCCTTTTCGCTAATTATCTTTTATGTACCTTCATCACCTGTTGACTGTCGATTTCTTCCATCGGACAGTTCTAATTGTTCCTTTAGGGTCCTCTGTATTTTGACCTGGACCGTTGATCTCTGAGATCCAATGGCCTATGTGCATCCACTCTTCTCTTCTCATTCTATTGATGGACTCTACACTTTAATATAGTTCCTCTGCCATATTCCATTTCACACACGACATAACAATTAATTCATTTATCTTTATATTGCCATTGATCCTTGTAGTGATCGATGGTCGATCAATACTACAACACGCATACTTAAACTGTTCAAGAAATACAACACGCATGAACAAATTCACACTGAACACACACTTTTCTATTATACATGGCATAGTTAGAGATCTAAGGCATTTCAGCCTTAGGAACAAGTTCCCTATCGATTACAATTTTCTCACTCGGCTTACAAATCTCTAGCTATTACTCTGTCTCCTATTGAACACGCAGGTTCATCATATATATATATCTATTTATATATATATATATAAGGAGCATTGGATCGGATCACTAAAAGGATCCAATCAAATCCTCTCCATGAATCACTCAACTGTCCCTAATTCTCTCTACATGCATACATATGTGGCAGATTACATTTAATAAAGTCTTCGAGAGACTTTATCCATTCCATCATTTACTCTGTTTTAAACAGATTTGTCCCCTGTTTAACTCCGATGGTCCACATCCTCCTTGCTTCACTTCAAAATTTGCATTTTGATTAAGGGGGTCAGATGCTCGTGCATCAGTCAAACACAGGAAAACGTCTGCCTTCCCTTATCAATGCCAGCTTGGCCTATGCAGGAGCCACAAGCTCAAATTTTAAGTTCCTATTGGCCGAGAATGAACAATTGGCATAGAACTTGCAAGTTTCTAGGTAAGAGATGGAATAATTCAGAGAGCAGAGAGCAGAGTGCAGTTTCTGCACTGGGGAATATGAGGAAAGTGATACTTCCCAAAGTATCAACACTTGAGACTACCATGCAGAAGCTCTATGACAGGTTTCTCACCGTACATAAAGCAATTCTCCTTGTTGATTGATACAGGAATCATATATTTTCATTTTTTGGTTGAGAAAATGTGCTTATGTGTATATGTGGTTATTGTAAATATTGTAATGAGTTGTGTTATAAAGCTCCACTGTGTAGTATGATATCATGTTGTCATGATGTTTTTCTTTTCAGCAGGTATTTCATTGTAAATACTACAATGAGTATGTTATAAAGCCCCAAGGGCAGTATGTTTCTTTCAACAGTCTTGTTAGTTATAGGTGTCATTGAATACCGAATATGATGTTCTCCCAAGGGGGAGGGTTCTGTAATAGACCTGGTGAAAAATCCATGTAAAAATATATAAGGCCACAATCGATGGGAGATGTATTCCAAGATGAATGTTGGGCAGGACATCCTGGTATGGCTTTTCATTTGGTTGTTTATGGCTAAGGAAATTGGCAAAAGAAATGGCTAAGGCTTTGGAAAGGCATGAGGCATCTATTGCCATTATATTTATGAAAATAAAGGAAATTAGGAGAAAAGGAAGGTGAAAGGTCACAGGTTGCATGTGAGGAGTAAATTGAAGGAAAATAATGGAAATGAAGAAAATAGAGGCCTCATTGATAAGAAGGCTTCTAAGGATCAGTGGGCAGGCTTGATCAGTTGAGTTTTGGAGCTCTCTCATTATTCTCTCTCTCTCTCTCACTCTTGGAAGAGTTTTCTTGGAGAATTTTGGCATTGGATCAAGCAAGACAAAGAAGGCAAGAGGAAGCAAAGATCAAGCATGGAAAGGAAGGATAAAAAAACTACAACAAGATTCATTTCAAGTATTGATTTGCATGTGTATTTTCCTTTCTAGATTTAGCATGCATGGTATTGCATGTGGTTATTTTGTTGTTGTGGCGTAGGTTTTACTGGGTGTAACAATGTTTTCAGCCTAGCCTTGCCATTTCCGGATAGCCATGGTGTGATGGGGTTCTCTTGTTTTGGTTGAGTTGGATTGTTGGATGGATTTGAAGTTGAGTGGGGTGGATCTCCAAATGATAGAGCAAGTGGCCTAGTGGTTCTTGAACTAGATTGTGGATCATGGTAAAGCCACTGGCCTAGTGACCCCTGAGCTAGACTGTGGGTTGCGATAAAGCCAAGATTGTGTTGCTTCAGTGGGCCTAGGAATCCTTGCCAGTGGATGGAAGGATATATGGTAAAGCCAAGAGGTGGTTTTGTCTCTGTTGGACCTAGTAATCTCATGTTTGGGATATGCAGTAAAGCCTAAAGTGTGGGTATCGGTTTAGAGCCTAGTGATCCGGGTTTGGATTGCAGTAAAGCCTAAGAGATTAGGAGACAGGAAAATTCCTCACGGTGTAGAAGGAGAAATCCAATGGCATCCATGCTTGTTTGGCCTAGTGATAGGGTGAGGATCATGGTAAAGCATGTTATGTTGTATTCATTGTGTTGGCCTAGTGATCTATGATGGATAACGGTAAAGCCTGGTTTCTCTTGATGAGGGTGAGGTGGTTTAGCCTCAGTATCCCCTGGTTGGTTCTTTTGGATTGAGTCTCACATTCATGCTTGAAATATGGCACGAGGGTGCATGCATGAAGAGATATTTGGCTTATCCATTCTATGGTCGGATGAGGGTGAGGTGGTTTAGCCTCAGTCTGCCCTAGTTGGTTCTTTTGGATTGGCTTTCACATTCATGCTTGAAATATGGCACGAGGGTGAATGGTTGAAGAGAGATTTGGCTTAGCCATTCTATGGTCAGGTGGAACATGGAAGTCCCATCCCGGGATTGGTTTTTGCATCATTAATGAAATGCTATTTCGCCTTGTATTTCTATGAGAATTTGGATGGATTATGTGTGGTCTATATGGTTGTATGTTCATGAGTATTTATGTTTTTATTATGCTAGTTATATGTGTGTCTTATGACAACAACTATGTATGGCTCTCAACATGTTTTTACTTGTAAATGAATGGATAATGTATCTATGGCCTAATAGATGGTAATACAACAAATGACATGAGGGAATAATGGTTCTTAGCGATTCTCAAGTAAGTATGAGATCCCTATGTTTAATTCTATTGGTTACACCTATAGATTACATGCTTGTGACATGTTTGACGAAATGCCTGTCATGGCTAGTAGGGATCTGATTAAGGTCTTGTTTAACTTATTGCTTTTGATTCATTGTTTCCTTATTCTTTTACTGATATTAAGCTATCATTCCATTCTGGGCACTAACATGGGCTCTGAGCCTGAAAAAGTGGCTTAAATCTTGGGGACGCTGGAATAGAACTAGTAAATTGGGTATCTGGACACTGCCAGGAAAGCCTATGAGAGCGAATTTGGGTTTATAGACATTGTCATGCCTATATCATGTGATCGACTGAGGCTTAAGACGTCTAGAACATCAGTGGGACCCAAGAACATGATTTCTGAGTGCCTTACATGTCTCCTGAGGGTCCTGTTGCTAATGTGGATAGATTGGTTGATGTTTTCTATCGATTCCACTTCCTTAACGTCACGTAGGAGGTCAAATCTAATCATAGTAGCATATTGTCACCTGTTTACCCCGGCTAGTTGGTTTGTTGGGTAGATGTGTGAGGAGGGTGTTACATACTTCCATAGTGATCGAATTTCTTTGCATAGCAACTACTTGATCGAAGTGATTGATCTTCATGCTTTCTAGCTCCTCATCACATTTTTAATTTGGTGAACAAGGTTTTTATATCCCTAGAATCATTTTCCATCAATTTCTCTTCATTAAGTTCCATGGTTTTTATTATTTGAGTAAGTTGCTTATCTTTTTCCTTTTCGTTGTTGCTACCAACTCGAGAACTTGTCCCTTCCTTTCCACTGTAGCAAATTGTTCATGCAATGAGACAAGTGGATTCATTATGAAATTTCTCGCAAGGTATACAACACAACACAGTCTCTTGATGACCACTTTCAACTTTCTACCCAGTGCCAGAGGCATAAGGTGGGCCCCCTTTATTTCCATATTTATCTTCAAAGGCTTCAAAAATTGATTGAGTCAAAATTTTCATTCGGGAACTTCCAAAACAAATTCAACGTATCATCTTCTAACAAGAGAACAAATAGCCGCATCTTGACATTCTCTTGCTCATCATATGCACAACCATCGAACTTTTCCATACAAAAAATAAACTTTGTAAGGTGCTCACTAGTAGTGACTACATTATTACCCATGAAGGAAGGCAAATGACCAATGGCATCTCCCGAAAAGATCATGAAGACTGTCTAAAAAGTCACAAGGGGCGAATAAGTCACCTATAATGAATTTCTTAAGCAGAAAGGGAACCTGATGGATGTTAGAGAGAGAGAGAGAGATCTTTGTTCAAGGAAATAAAAGATCCATAAGACATGAGCTTCAAGCAAAAAAATCCTGTAAAAAATGAAAGAAGTGGAGTCGCTACTTGAACATGAATCTAGCTCTAAGATCTAAAAGGTAAAAACCGAAAAGTTAGTCAAGGATCAAGGAGATGGATATCAAGTAGAGCTTCCTATTTGAGAAATATGAATGAATAAGTGGAGTCACCACCAAAAATAGGAAACCAACCTAAACAACCAAGTGCTAAATGTGAGAATGAACAAGATGGGAGGATTAGTGAGAGAAAAAATGATAAGGTTATGAGAAGATGAAAAATGATGAGAGAACGACACCAAAAAATGTTGTGGCATTGGCGACCTAAATGAAAAAATGAGAGAAGAATAATGATAATTTTCGTTAACCCTAGAAATAAGACAAACTCATCCTCGAAAACGATGCCAAAAAAAAAAATTTGCCCAGATTTTATAGGCACTGTGACAATACTCAAGACATGGGTTGTCACTCTGATCCCCACCCACTCCGTTCTAGTTGTCTCCCAACAACAAGCTATGGGGTGTAGTCCCTATGGAATGAAGGGAAGGAAATCAAGTTGAGAACCAACTTACTTGGGAGACACAGATGAGTTGCCTAGCCACTTGGTTGAAATTAAGCAAGATTTTTTTATTAGATTAGATTTTCTATTATGAGACCAACGCCTTAATGGAGTCACAAATTCTTTCTTCTTATAAATTGGAACCAAATGGCTGGATGGACACCTGCTACTTGAATTCTTGAATAACCTAAATGATATGCAAATCTAGGACCTATGTGAGATGCAATGATCTTGGTAAATTTTAGTTAAATTCCTAGTCTAAGTGTAACCTTCCCTTAACTATTTTGAAGTTAGGCACCAAGGTAGGTTGTGGGAAGGGGGCCAACAGGAAGTAGACTAGACCCTGATTAACAATACCTTCTGTTGGGTTCATATCAATCGATGCCTCTGGTGCTACAGAGACTATGGCTCTAACAACTACAAGGTCATTGTGTTAACCATCGAAGAGTTGCCAAGGCCCCTCAATCTAGATAAGAAGGGTTGTCATATGTCTCTATCAACCTAGCTTATGCTAGGAGGTAAATTTTTAGTGCAAGTCTAGATCTAATATTCTTATGCAAGAGAGTATGAGTGAGATTTATCTTGAGTTAGTATTTTCTTAATTTGTTTAAGCACTTAAATAGAATCTTTTTAAGAGTACATAACAATAATGAATTTCAATCTTAGACAAGATTAAATGCTTGGAGATACAAGTGTAAACTTCAACAATATTCCACAAGATACCAAGTAACCCAAGATGCCAAATGCTTAAAATAGTCAATCAAGATGTTGAGCACAAATTTATGACAGTTTATACCAGCAAAACTACTTCACAAATTAAGATCTTATCGATGTTGTAACAACAGTTCATAAACCACTTCAAATGATGAAACTTGCCCAACACATAAAACACTGGAATTCTAATGACCAACAAATGTAATTTAGCTTTTTTAGATCACTTTAAGATGATGTATTTCGTAAAATTTCAGATCCAATTTCTTGATTCGCAACAGTAAATAAAGACAAATCAGCGAGATAAAACTTCCAGAAACAAATGGCCAATATGCCAAAAAATAGCAAAATGCACTAGAACTTGAAATTTTCAATTTTAGGGCTTTTAAAGAGTTTGAATCAACAATTTTCAGAATTAATATGTTTATTACAGCAGTGAGCTAACCACAGAACAACAAACTAATCAAACTTAATATAATGCACAATATTTCCAAAAGAAAAAAATTCCAGAAATTGAAAATTTCATTTTTTTGTCCTTATTAAGTATTTGATTCAGAAATTTCAGATCTGCAGAAAATTTCAGTTATGCAAAAAAATCCAACAAGATTAAATGTTAGATCTAGGCCAAAACTCAAATACCAAAGAGGCCAAAATTTGTGAAAATAAATATTTTGCAAATTTAAATGACTTTGACCATTTAGTTTGTGATTTTAGGGCCTAACTATTAGTAATTTTCCTGTTGTAATAAAATTGCAGAAAACAAGGGTTTAGAGGTCAAACCCTAGGCCCAAGGCCTTGAAGATCCCACTATTGAAAATCATTGAAACTTTGGGATCACTTTTTCTCTTGAAAAGTAAGAATTTTGAGACCTTAATCCTACAAAACCCCCAAGTATTTAGCTTTAAAACTTCAACTTAGGGTTTTGGGTCAATTTTGGGGCAAAAGAGGAAAAGAATTGGAGAACAAGGCTAAGGGAGACAAATTTGCATGGATAAATGGGCTAGGATGATAGATCGGGACATAATGATGAAGAATACGACCTCAAAGGGCCAATACTATATGTAATGAAGCTAGCATTTGGGAAAAAGAGGGTTTGGAGGACTAAAGCCTATGACATATGCCCTAAAGGCCAGGAGAGGGAACCACAAGCCCTTAAAAGGATATTGTTTAGGGAAAGTGGGGGCAGAGGGATACCGAGGGAGAGAGGAGGAGGATGAGAGGCCAAGGGAGGAAGACCGAGAGGAAGGAGAGGGTCGAGGAGAGGGAGTGAAGGCTAGAAGGAAGGTCGAGAGGGGACAAAGGGACGAGGAGGCCTCACGAAGGAGACGAAAGGTCGAGGAGGAAGGGAGGAGGGAAGCCAAAGCTTCAAAACCCCACAATAAGGCCAAAAATTGGCCCTAAACTAAGACACTAAGGGGAGGAAGGTTAACACTGAGGCCTAGGAAGATAAATCTAGGGCTAGAAGCCATGAAAAGCTTGAATGCTCCAAAAACATTTATGCTTCATCTCCTTTGATTTTCCAAAATTTTTCTATGGGAAACCTGCAAAAAAATTCCAAGATACTAGATCTTACCCTCAAGGACCTAGATCTAACTTTTCTTCGACTTAACTCCTTGATCTAACCCGCAAAATAACATTTACAACACCCAAACCCCAAATATATACAAAATGAATCTAAAACACAAACTCATGTTAGAAAAATAATTTACAAAATATACATGGGTTTTTAAAATAGATTTTGAAAATGCCTCAAAGAAATTAATTCCCACTATAGCCCAACTGAATATTCAATCCACCATATAAAAAAAACTAGAGATCCAAGCAAAGTAACCCTTTCCCATAGTTTGTGAACTTGGAGGCCAAGGATTGAGTACCTGTACACACTATGTATTATCTCAAAATAACAATATAAAGCACCACATAGGAAGCCCGTAGTTAATACATACCACAGATCAACGACAAAAGCACCTCGAGTTGCACCCCAAAATCTTTTATTATAGTAGAAAAATAGTTCTTAAAGGGTCAATAGTTTACAAAATACTTCAGGAGCAATTCTAGACAGAGATCAAGATGAATGGAGATTCAACTGACTCTCTAACTTATAGAAAAATCCTCCAAATGGAAAAACAATGGCTAGTTTCTTTGATCCTTGTCAAAATAATCTTGGTCATTGATAAACACTTCAAGATCTCTTAATCTTGACCCTTGATTTTTTATTGCTGAGGAATTTTCGAATTTATCATATAATTCCATTTTAATTAGCTCAAAAATAATTATTTAGAGCTAAATTCCTCAAAAATTTTACTTTGACTTAACTACCAAGGTCCAAGGGTCCAGATTTTATTGAAAAATACAAGTGGAGGACCTTTAAAAATTGACTCTTTTAAGACCCACGAATTTTTCCATTTGGAGAAATTATTTTCCTAAGACAATTTAACTTGACTCTAATTAATTAAATTTCTGGTTTAGGATTTTATTTTATTGTGCCAAAAAAAATAATTTTTTTAAATATGAGGGGATTCAATTGTTTTTCCAACCCTTTAATACATATGATTTTTCATTTACAAGACTCAAAGAGAGAATCCACATTTGTCTTAGACCCTCAAGGCACAACTCATCTGCAGCTCAATATGATCTAGTAAACCAAGTGGTTTGTAATGAAATAATTTAGCCAATTAGCTTAAATTATTCTCAAACCACTTTTACATCAAACTCGACTAAAAACACTAGGACTCACCAAATAATTCGACAATAAATTGCACCCTAGCTTTGGGGGTTTAAGCTGGAGGGAAAAAACTCCTTGATTAGCTGTATCGAAAAACATAGGTAATAAACGAGGTTAAAAAACCTTCTCGGATGAAATTCTTTTTCAAAATTAATGGCTTACCTAGGTTGTTACATACACTCAAGGTCTTACTAGGATCATTTACATCATATAACTTGCAGAATGGGGTGGCCATGACACATAGACTGTTGATAGGTGATCTAATCCTATTGGAAAAAATTGGCACTTCTGCTTCCTTGGAACTTTGACAGTTTGAGTGCAATAGGGAGTATCTGACACTTAGTTTATTTTTTAAACATGGACAGAAATCCATTTTTTAATGGATGCCAAGGAGACAAAACTAGGTTCTTTCAAGAAAACACGTTATGAGATGGAAATCTTGGCAGAAATCCATCTCGGAGGATTTTCCAAGAATTACCTTTCCTTAAGTCGCAAGAACTAGTAATTGATAGAAGACTAGAGACAGCTCGCCAAGAAGTTATATCTTGGACTAAAACCTTAGAGAAAACCCCTTCCTTAATTGTCAAGATTGTGACATAGTGAGAGATGAGAAAAATGTCAACACATGACATGAATCATTTTCATCTTAGAACATGCTTCTCAAAGTAAACTCCTCAAAAGAAACTTCTGAAAACCCTTTTGAATAAACTACGAGATTCCGATAGAAGATGGGGAAAAGTAACAAAGGAAGCGAATGGTAATTGATGGAAAAATCTCGGAGTCTGACACCCTAGAAGATTGGAGTGGAGGCGCATGGCTTAAGTTTTTAGTGAGATCTGAGGTCCGAGATTTAATACTGTGGTTACGAGGCTAATTGCATTGCATGGAACATGAGAAAATTTAAGCACCAAGAATTACAGAACGAGTCTTCCCTTGCAGGTTAACACACGAAGCCTTAGTCTTAATAGTTATTGAAAAAGCCTTGAGCCTGATGGTTCTGGTGTAAGATAAGCCTGTTTCTACTGCAGTGGTTCTGGATTTGAAGCATTTGGGTATAAAAACATCATATCCCACTCACATAAAAATTTAAATGTTTAAAACTTATACCATCATAAGACTATAGTGAGGCATGCAATGTCTCACCAACCCTCCTCTTAAGATGAATCCATTTTATCTTATGCCTTTGACTTCTATAATATCCAACCAAATGGGAAATTTTCTCTCCCAACAACTATACCATAATACTAAGCCAAAATTCCTAAAGGAAAAAAGTACACATTCCACTTCTATTAATGACAAGTGCCTAATAGACTTTCCCACTACAAAGAAATAAGAGATGTGCACCCTTTTAAATTTTAAGAACATTTAAAATTACAAATCTACTTATAATATATTCATGAACTATCAACATTAATATATTTGACCCAACAAAATAAAATAATTAATAAATTACAAAACAATGTTTACCATTCAACTCAACTACATGACATTTAAACATTTAATACAAAAAGAAATGTTTACCCACTCATAATTTTATATATTTTCCTTATTTAAAATTACAAACCCAATTATAATATATTAATGAACCATCAACATTAATATATTTAACTCAACAAAATAAAATAATTAATAAATTACCCAGCAAAATTTACCACTCAACTCAACTACATAACATTTAATGCTGAGAAAAATATTTACCCACTCCACTCAACATGGATACAACGCGTATATACCACGCAAACCCCAACCCAATAATGCGGAGCGGGGTAGACAAATAGAACTATTTCCTTCCACATTGCAATAATGGCTCGTGACAATTTCCGACTGACCTGAGGGTAGTCGGTCATTCTCATTCATTCAATAATTTGTACCAGTGCTTTTACAACCATAAAAGGAATTGTCTTTAGTGTAATTTTTTTAGATTTTTTAGTGTTGGAATTTTGGGGGAAAAATTTCAAGTGAAATATTTATTGGCGTTGTTAAACTAGTTTTTTATTGTATATAGATTCAACATCCTGAAAAAATTTAGGGCATTTTTAGTGTGCACAAGTTACCTATCAAACTTGTGATTTCAATAAATATTTACCAAATTTGAAAAAAAAATAAACCAAAAAAACTTTTCGAAAATTCTAGCTTGGTCACACAATGCGAGAAATGTCTTTTACCATCCATACTCCGTTTGTAATAATAATGGCGATTGAATTCAGCACCGAATGTTGGCATTATGGCATAGGTTTGATGCTATGGCACTGGTGTTGTCCTTGATGGGAACACTCTTTGGTAACAGATCTCAGTTCAGGCTTCTAGAATGAAAGACAAGGCGTATACGCAGGTTCATCTAGAGTAAGGTGCGTATACACGCGGGTTAGACGTATCAAAGGCGCGTATATATTGGAGAACTTGCTTTTGGACCATGGTAGTTAGTTCTTGGGATTTGAACCTATGGTTTTGGACCATGGCGTCTCGTCAAATGTGTAGATCCCTAGTATTGGGTCCATGGTATTGGTTTATTATGGTTTTGGACCGTGGTATTGAGGAAGGCCTAAGACTATAAAAGAGGAAGGAGATCATGTGGCAAAGGAGAATCGGTATTATTATTGAATATCTGAAAAAGTGGTAGATCTGGAATACTGGTAATTGGGTTATGGTGCAGATCTGGATCTGAATAAAGGAGGAACCTTAGCACAAAGAAGAAGGATAAGTTCTATTGATGGGTCATAATCTTTAAGCTTGAATGATAGTATCTTTGTATGATTTTGGTCTGTCATATGTGGCGCTTGCTTGATCTATAACACTGATAATCTGGGTTAATTAGTGTTCTTGAATATCTGAAAGAGCGAATTATTCTTTATCGATCTGTACGCAGGTTCAGTGAAGCGAAGGCGCGTATACACGCTGGTTCAGTGAATTAAAACAACGTATACACATGTTGTTCCAAACACAGAAGTGTATGCACGCATGTTGCAGGTTATTGAAATAGCGTATATACTTTAAGTTGTGATCTAGCTACTTCTGTTTATTGTTGCTGTGTTCTGGGTTCAGTTTTTGGTGTGTGGTTTCTGGTATTGTGTCTTGGGTACAGCTGTCAGAGAAGTATCTACTTGATTCAGATCTAATTGGTGGAAAGGAGATTGGTTGATGGAGAAATTCTTGATGATTGATTGATGTTCATGGACCCGGTCTGAAAATTAATGAAACGTGGTCCCTGGAAGAAAGAGAAGGTTGTAGCCTTCTGTAGGCCAGCACCTACGTACTAGTATCTTGGCTAGTGCAAGAGCTAAAGGGGTTGTAGCTCCCTTCTAGGAGAAGCTGGAGAACGAGAGAGGATTGTAGTTCTCTGCAGGTTGCAGCCTGCGTACTGGTAAAGGACTGCACCAGTACATTGTAAAAGAAGTTTCTAATTTAAAAAGAAGATAGAGACGAATTGCAGCAGGTGGTTTTCACTCACATTGGGTTTCCACCTTATATCTTGTGCTCTTGTGTGTGATTGTCTTTCTGCCCTGCCGTACTGTATCTGGTTACTGGTTATTTGTTTCTGAAACACAGATTAATAATCATCAGCAGAAAGATAAAGTAACTTAAAAGTTTGCTTTGTATACGCAAGTTTCCTTCTTAATAGTTGCGTATATACGCGGTTTTAATTAACTGAAGTAGCGTATATCATTCATTTTTTAAAAGGAATAATTGATTTGATAATACTGATTCACCCCCTCTCAGTATTATTTCCAACACCGAACTTATAGTCTTTCGTCATTTAATAATCTGAGTTTATTCAACTACTCTGAAATATCTTTGTTTAACTATTATATTTTTAACAATTAACAGAAATTTGTAAGCATTATGAAAGGACTTTGTTTAATTATTATATTTTTAAAAATTAATTGAAATTTAGTAAGAAATTTTTTAATTAGGTTGTAAGTTTTTATGATTTTAACTATTATATTTTTAACAATTAACAGAAATTTGTAAGCATTATGAAAGGACTTTGTTTAATTATTATATTTTTAAAAATTAATTGAAATTTAGTAAGAAATTTTTTAATTAGGTTGTAAGTTTTTATGATTTTAAATGTGTTTTAATATATAAATTAATTTAATTTTTTTAGCAAAATTAATTTAAAAAAATATAATATGACTAAAAATATGTAAAAAGTCAAAACATAGAAATGCAATAATCACAGATATCGATGTCGTCCTAATTGGTTTCGGCATAATTACCCTGTAATTCAACACTGAAATTAAGTTAGTTTAAAATAAATTAATAACACAGGTGTATATATCAAATATTTTGATGAAACTTATTAGTTTAAAATATTTAAGCAAAAACATTTTATATGTATTCTAATAGTTTTGATGAAAATTGTTGATAAGAGCTTTCATCACATAAAACGAAAAACCGATGATCTTGATTATAATATCAAAGTTAACTATACCACAGTCAATTAATTAAAGGAATGTGAAGGGCTTTAATTCAACGTGATCAATAACATTAATTTTTATGAAAAAGTTTTAATAAGATATATTTAAATGCCTGTACATACATGTAAATATTGTGATAATTGGGTTATTATATAGCTTCTAATGAGGGACTCGCCTCCCATTTTTTTTTAAAAGATATCAAAGTGATTGATATTTAATAAATTAATAATTTCAATCAAAACTATTTATATGTATTTAGTTTTTAATTATTTTTTTAGATTATTCATTAATATTAAACTTGTTTACCAGTCTTGTAAAAAGCATTTACCAATTAAGATGTATTTTAATTAAATGTAATTAATAGATTTAATTTTGGAATATATGAAAGTGGGGAATAGTATTATTTTTTATAAAAATAAAATAAAATTAACGTTGTTTCTTTTTAACCGAAAATTTTCTCTAAAATTTTAGCTTCAGGATATAATTAGGGTAAGTTGAATATCGCAATAATCTTATCGATTATATAAGTGGGCTTCTGGAAATACTTAGGATAAGTCAAATATTGCAATAATCTTTCAGATCCATCCATCCGTATTCACATTCCACTATTGTTCTTATTATTAGTAGTATGTCTTGACACACCATATTGAATACGTCTCATTTTCTTGTTTTCTTAGGAAAAGTCACCACTGAAAAAATTGGTCTATGATCACCTCAACGGAGTTACTGAACTTTAAGGAATTCTTGATGGGGGTAACAGAGCTTGCTTCCGCAATGGTATGTATTAAACCTTACTCTATAGTTTCATGACATTCAAACAGACAAGGAATCTTACTGTGAGAAAATGTTAAGTCTAATTTTTTCTCTCACTGTAATTCATATAAAATCTGGTTTGCATTCCAGAAAGAAATTATTTCAACAAATAAGGTAGTCGTGCATGTCTTAAAAGAAATAGGGCAGACAAGCATGGGAACTGCAGGCCTTCTTGTGTTTGCCACTATTTTAGAAAGATTTGAAAATGTTTCTGAGATCCAAGAGGAATGCCTGGGTATTTTTGAAGTAATGTACTCTCTGGCCTCATGGAAATATTTCGCGAATTTAATTTTCGTTTTCGCGGAGGGGAGAGGCAGAGAGTTGTGACTTTCGCGAAACTATGTTCGCGCACCGTGAGGCCGATTTCGTGGAGCTACCTTTGCGCACCGCGAGACTATTTTCCAGGCTTAAATTTCCCCAACCTCTAAACTATTTCACAGACTTAAAGAATACTCGCAATGAAATTAACAAGATAGGTTTGGAGCAACACAAAACTTAGTATTCATTTCTTCAACATGAAAATACATCTACATGAGACTGCCGCTCATTTACAAAGTAAAATAAGATTTTACAGAGATTTAAACTTATGTGCAACACTACACAGTAAAACATAGTGAGTGTTGTTTTACACGCCCATCAAAAATTGCTTCACAATTTTCTCCACATAGACTTGTGCTCTTTTTCTTCTTCTGACTCTCTAACCTCTCCACACAATCTTACTCTTATACCCTGTCTAACCTATTACAAAATGACTTTTACATTCATATATAACTCAACATACAATTTTTCATTTAATTCATGACAGAGCGAAATTAATTTTGATGTTGTTGTTGAGTGTGATCAGAGTCGCACAAATGTTCCTGGAGTGTGGGCAAGGTTGTTGAATTAATGCTTGCCCATATTTGTTTATCTAAGTACATAAGTTCTTTAAATGCCTTTTCTAATTTTCTGTATGGTTCACGTCTGGCTTCAGTCCTTCTATCTTCGCGTTGAGACGCAACCTGCAAAATTGTCTTCAAGCAGAGATGCAACCTGCAAAAAGTGTGTCTGACAGGTATGGTTGTTGTCCCACTATTTATTGCAGTGGTCGGGATTATTATTTCCAACACTCCCCCTTAATCACAACTACCGCCATTGAAAATTCCCAAACAGTTTCTGAGATAAGCAAAATTTTCTCCTACCAATGGCTTTGTGAAAATATCAGCAAGTTGTTCCTGTGACCTACAGTGCTACAACACAATTTCATCATTGTTCATCAACTCTCTAATAAAATGATATTTAACATTAATATGCTTGGTTCTTTTGTGGAAGACAGAATTCTTTGACAATGAAATTGCTGAGGTGTTGTCGCAGAAAATAGTTGTCGTGCCCTCTTGGTCATGACGAAGATCCCTCAACATCCTTCTCATCCAAACTGCCTGACACATTGCTACTGTTGTTGTGACATATTCAGCTTCTGCTGTTGACAGTGACACTGTTGGCTGCTTCTTGGAGGCTCATGAAATGGCTCCGGAACCCAAATGGAAAACATATCCTGACGTGCTCTTTCTTTCATCGACATTGCCTGCCCAATCACTGTTAATGTAATCAACCAGCCTGAAATCACTGGTTGCTGTGTACAAAATGTCATACTGTTTTGTCCCATTGACATACCTCAGAATCCTTTTCACTGCTTGCCAATGTGTCTCCTTGGGTGTCTCCATGAACCTTGACACCAAACTTACTGCATACATTATATCTGGCCTAGTGGCGGTCAAATACATCAAGCTGCCTATCATGCTTTTGTATAATGTCGGATTGACATTGTTGCTGCAATCTTCTTTGCTCAACTTCAACCCTATGACAGTTGGAGTTGGTGCGCACTTGTTGTTTTTCATTTTAATCCTCTCCAAAATTTCTGCCAAATACTTTGCTTGAGAGATAAAAATGCCATTTTCTATTTTCTTCACTTCTATGCCCAGAAAATATCTTAGCAATCCCAAGTCAGTCATTTCAAACTCACTCTTCATGACTCGCTTAAAATCAGCGATGAGGAAATCATCACTGCCTGTAAAGATCAAATCATCTACATATAAGACGACAATGAGAATATTACCTTCGCTCTCTTTGATGTAGAGAGTAAGCTCACTGTCACATTTGTCGAAAATATTATCCAACAAGTAAGCATCTATCCTATTGTACCATGCGCGCGGTGCTTGCTTTAATCCATAAAGAGATTTCTTTAACCAATATACTTTGTCTTCTTGTCCTTCAATCTCATAACCAGGCGGTTGCTCGACATACACTTCCTCATTCAGCACTCCATTCAAGAATGTTGACTTTACATCCATCTGATACATTGTCCATTTATGTTGCGCGACAATCACCACAACTGCGTGCACTGTCTCCATCCGTGCAACTGGCACGAATGTCTCCGCGTAATCTTTTCCATGTTGCAGCTTGTATCCTTTGACAACTAGCTTTTCTTTATGCTTTTCAATCTTTCCTTCAATGTTGCTTTTGGTCTTATAGACCCACTTCACTCCAATGACATGTTTTCCTTTCGGAAGGATCACTAACTCCCATGTGTCATTCCTTTCTATTGCTTCTATCTCTTCCTCCATTGCCGCAACCCATTTTTCTTCTTTGACTGCATCTTCAAAGTGAATTGGGTCATCTACATGACAAAATAATGCAAATAAGGAATTCAGACCTACGCCACTATCAACTTCATCCTGCTCATAAATTTCATTTAAATTTTCGAATTTTGACCTTCTCGTGCTTGCTGAAGATGGGCTTGACATGACACTTGGTGTCATGCTTCGTGGTGTGCTTAGAGAAGCACTTGCTTGGCTGCGCGAAACTGTCCTATTATTTGTTGATGGTGTTTCTTACTTCTTGCTTTGTTGCGCTTGAATAGGAGTAGAGGGAGTCACTATTGAGGAATTACTTGCTGCTGTTAATTCCTCTCTGTCCTCATTTGGTATGCATGCTTTGACATTGACTGTCTCTTCTAAACTTCCATCCCATGCTTCCTCTTCTATGAACTGCACATCTCTGCTGATTATGACCTTCTTAGTTAATGGATTGTAGAGTTTGTATGCCATGGATTCATCACTGTATCCAACAAATATGCATTTCTCCCCCTTGTTGTCCAACTTCTTTCTCAACTCATCCGGGACATGTGCATAAGCCACACATCCAAAAACTCTCATGTGACTGACATTTTGTTTTCTTCCACTCTATGCCTCTTCGGGAACAATGTTCTGGATGCTTTTGGTTGGACATATATTCAAGATATATGCTACACACGCGACAACTTCAGCCCAATATTCATTTGGCAAATGCTTTGCCTTCAACATACTCCTTGCCATGTCCATAATGGTCCTATTCTTCCTTTCTGCCACACCATTTTGCTGTGGTGTATATCTTGTTGTAAACTGCTTGTGAATTCCATGCTCCCTGCAAAATTGAAGGAAGTTATTTGAGATGTATTCTCCACCTCTGTCTATCCTAAGGACTTTGATGAAATGTACGCTTTGCTTTTCAACAAGAGCCTTATATTGGCGAAAGTGCTCAACACTTCGCTTTTCTGTTTTAAGAAAAAGACCCATGTCTTCCTTGTGTAGGCATCTATGAAGGTCAATACATAGTGGTTGCCACCAATTGATGGTGTCTGCATTGGTCCACATAAGTCTGAGTGGACAATCTCCAAAGGTGCCTTTGCCCTCACTAACTTTCCTACTGAAAATGTCTCTTTATTTTTCTTGCCCAAGATACATCCTTCACATATGTTGTCTGGTTTTTCTATGAGTGGTAAACCCTTCACCATGCCTTTCCTATGCAACAAATTCAAACCTCCAAAGTTGAGATGTCCAAATCTCAAGTGCCATAACCATTTTTCATCTTTTACCTTTGCTTGAAACTTTACTTGTGTGACAACTGCCCCTTTTCTTCCATTTTCTTGTGAGTTCATTGATAGTTGTGCTTGTGCACCTTTTTTCTGCAAATCTGGTCTTATTTTCAAGGGAAACATTCTATTGTCTGTCATATGAACCTTTGCAATCAACTATCTTCTTGGAGGCCTACCCAAAATTGTGCACACATGATTTTTGAAGAAGACATTATAGCCTTTTTGCGTGAGCTGTCCAACGCTCATGAGATTATGTTTCAGACCGGGGGCAAAGTAAACATCAGAGATGTATTTCTTCTCCCCCTTCTTTGTTAGGATATTAAATCTACCTTTTCCCATGACAGAGACTTTGCTATAAGTATCTAATGTCACTTAATATTTCACACTTTCATCTAGATTAGAAAACATTTCTATGTTTCCTGACATGTGGTTGCTACACCCTGAATCTAGATACCATATATCACTCTGTTTTTCTTGTGCTACATTACAAGCTAAAAACATGTTGTCATGGTTCTGGTTTTCTCTTGTGAAATTTACACTTGGTTTGTTACTAATATCATATGGCTTCTTTCTACATTCATTTGCATAATGACCATACTTCTTACAGTAATGACATTGAACTTGACATTTATCATACCTCTGACCTTGTGCTTGATTTTGGCTTGGGCCTTGACTTGGATTTTGATTGTTGCCTCTTCCATTTGAGCTTGAAGGGTTGCTTCTTCCACCTTTGTGTGGGCTTCTTCCTCTTCCTCTGCCTCGACCTTGACCAAATGATACTTGTGTCTTGAAGGCATGCTCCAATGAGGAGCTTGCTGCTCTATTCAATCTATGTTCATGAGAAATCAGTGATGCATTGAGCTCATCCATTGAAAACTGTGAGAGATCCTTTGTCTCTTCTATGGCCATAATAATGGCTTCAAACCTTGCTGGCAGACTTCTCAAGTTTTTCTCAACTATTCTTCTTTCCTCAAGTGTCTCACCATGAGACCTGATTTGAGTAACCAACCCACTTACATGTGTAAAAAACGAGTCT
Organism: Pinus taeda; assembly: GCA_000404065.3. Lineage (NCBI taxonomy): Eukaryota > Viridiplantae > Streptophyta > Pinopsida > Pinales > Pinaceae > Pinus > Pinus taeda. The sequence continues at coordinate 5,700 of APFE030492576.1, read as the reverse complement.
ATATTATTAGACTCTTTCATACAAAGTGTTTCAAAATCTCTCCTCAACATTTGCAGCTTCGCTGTCTTGAATTTTTCCATGCCTTGGTGCGCTGTCTGGAGGATGTCCCATGCTTGCTTGGACTTTGTTGTTGCTGCAACCCTTGGGAAAATACTTTCATGAACTGCCTAAAAGATATAAAACAAAGCTTTTGAATCCTTCTTCCTCTTGTCCCTTAACACATCTCTTTCTTGTTGAGATAAGGCATTGTATGTTGCTGCATCTGTTGGTTCTTGAAAATCATTTTCCACCAAACCCCAAATATCTTGAGAAGAAAACAGGGCCTTCATTGTAATAGCCCAATAATCATAATTTTTGCCAATTAAACTGAGGTATTTGAGGATTAGTCAAACTTGTGCTTGATGTTGCCATTTCTAAGTGTAAAAACAAACTTTCTACCTGCTGGTAAATATGCTAAACACAATCCGTGCTCAAAACAATTTCACTGTTAGTAAAAACACTTGTTTTTACACTACTAGAGTTTAACCCGCTCTGATACCATGATGGAAATATTTCGCGAATTTAATTTTCGTTTTCGCTGAGGGGAGAGGCAGAGAGTTGTGACTTTCGCGAAGCTATTTTCTCGAAACTAGGTTCGCGCACCTCTAAACTATTTCAGAGACTTAAAGAATATTCGCAGTGAAATTAACAAGATAGGTTTGGAGCAACACAAAACTTAGTATTCATTTCTTCAACATGAAATACATCTACATGAGACTGCCGTTCATTTACAAAGTAAAATAATATTTTACAGAGATTTAAACTTACACGCAACACTACACAGTAAAACAAAGTAACTGTTGTTTTACGCGCCCACCAAAAATTGCTCCACAATTTTCTCCACGGAGACTTGTGCTCTTTTTCTTCTTCTTACTCTCTAACCTCTCCACACAGTCTTACTCTTCTACCCTGTCTAACCTATTACAAAATGACTTTTACATTCATATATAACTCAACATACAATTTTACATTTAATTCATGACAGAGCGAAATTAATTTTGATGTTGTTGTTGAGTGTGATCAAAGTCACGCATGTGTTCCTAGAGTGTGGGCAAGGTTGTTGAATTAATGCTTGCCCATATTTGTTTATCTAAGTACAAAAGTTCTTTAAATGCCCTTTAGAGTTTGTGTATGGTTCACGTCTAGCTTTGGTCCTTCTATCTTCACGTTGAGGATGTCGAAGTGTTGGTCTTCCCACAAATCTCTGGGTCATAAAAACATATACAGAATAGTCCATACGTACATGTGTAAATAACAACCACATATATCATTAGAGTAACCAGGATAGTTGAACTACAATAACAACATATGCATGAAATGTGATGGCTCTATAATATTAAAAGAGTAACCATGACCAACCACTAGGAAATCCAACAACCATGACGATTGTTTGCATCCCTTTTTTATTTCTAACAATGAAAAATTCTAAATTTCATCAGTTGGGAACCAAATGAAGTTTTCCACCTTGAGCCATGGCACAAGCTATGATGAAAGTGTCAAATAAATAGAAATAAGAGATCAAATATACCATAACTTTTTTTTTTTCTTAAATAAAGGGATTTATAAATATTAAAAGGCCTAAAGGGGGTGACACTTAGAATTACAACGGCCCAATAGCAATGAAAATGTCAAGTGGAGAAATTTATAGAGAGTAGAAGCACAAGCCCCAGATGCACAAAATGTCAAGAAATATAACATGCCTAAATGCTCACAATTTTTTCATCTTTATATCAATTTACAAATTGACACTGAAATTTCCAATCTAGATTGCAAGCCCTAAGTGTATACGTGTAAAAAAACACAAAGCAATTGGCCCAAACACTTACAACGCCTACATCAAGAAATGTGTATAGGGCATTTTCCAAGAAAGGAAGACAAACATAAACCAATATGATTCACCAAACTAAACTACAAGGACATGTTGGCATGGAGTAGTAGTGAATGAAGTGTTCCACTCATCACCCACAATGACCACAACAACCCATCTTCAAATGCAAGGGAAACATAATCATAAAATTCCATTGCAAAAAGTAATATATTCTGGGACTAGCCATCAATATAATGTTTCTCCATTGAATCAAATATGAGCAACCCCAAATTGCTAAATAGAGTTATCATTGCATAACTCTAAATTACTAAACATAGTTATCATTGCATTTTTTTTGCCATCTATGTAGAGCCTAATGTTGAATGGAAGAATGACATCCCTACTACTAAGATGGTGTCACTAGGATTATGTTACTAGGAACTCCATGGAATAGTCTATTTCCCCACAAAAAACTCCTACCCTCAAATTCTCTCCATGAACTTTGAACTTAAAACTTAATAAAAACTAAATCCCACATGAACCAATTGATATACACCCCATAAATCATAGCATTAACAATCACAACCACTACTTAAACACACCTTTGCTTTTAATATTATTATTTTTTGATATTAATAAATAAAATATTGTTCAAACTAATCAAACTTCCTTAACTAATAACATAATAACAACTCTATTTAAAATAAATTACAATAGTATTGTACTTTTATAACCAATAACCTTATAACAACTTTATTTTAAATTAAATTACAATAATATTATGCTTCTATAAAAACTTTTGAAATACGTAAACCGCACAATTGCTATAATCACATATAATTATTGGTCTTGGCCATTACAAATGGCATTAAAATTATTAAACATTAAAAATGGCTATAAGAAGAGCTTCGGCGAAAATCACATAAAAAAGACCTTTGTCTACGCGTTTCAAACCAACTAGTGTGGTTCATCGTCACGACAAGATGAAGACACACATCCGGCCTAGCATGTTAAATAGACTAATTTGGACTCTAGGACCCAGGTCAAAATTATATTAATAAATTTAATATTATTATTATTTTTATAATATTAAGATTAATACTATATTATTCTATTTTTGGAAATAAGTAAAATTAGGTACAATTAATAAATGAGAGAATATCATCAAAAGTAATTTATTTATTTAAATTGGAAAATAACCATGGGTTGTTTAATCAAATAATTCTAATGGTCATTAAAATTATAAAAATAAAAATAATAAAAATGATTTATTTAATAATATATATTCTTAGTCCAAAATACTAATAATAGTAATAGGTTGTTAGGATAGAAATAAATAAATAATAATACTTTTAGGATAAAA
>APFE030492575.1:0-24233 GCA_000404065.3 Pinus taeda | reverse complement strand
TTTCAATGTCTTCAGGCGCTAAAAACATTTGAGCGCGACCCAAAGAGTGCCAAAAAATTAATCCTGGGATTAATTCGGGATTTGCTCGGATTAATTAGCCAAAAAACCGTTTTGTAAGTTAACCTGTGAAAAAATTCATTTAACCCGTAACTCTGCAAAACAACCCAAAAACCCACTTTTTCTAATGTTTCCGCTGGGCTCACATTTCCAAAAATATTAATATTTTATGTTGCTCGCCTTCCATATCGTTCTTGCAACTTATCAACCCATCGACCGACGGATCTGGGCTTTCCCATCCGACGAACCACATGCATATCAGACGGGCCTCCATGACAGAAAGATACCACCCGAGAAACTGTCAGAGGGTGACGTCAGGCCTCTGCCACGTGTCACCCCCAGATTTTCTCAGGTCGCCTCCTAATAATACCGCTACCGTATAGAAGGTAGTCCGAGAAAACCCACTTACCGCTCAACTATACCACCTGCCAACGCCAGCGCCACGCCCGCCCACGTCACTTCCACCCGGCGCCCTGTCAGCGCCCCTGCCCGCTAGTTCTCCGACGTGTTTGCCACCTGTGCAATCCCCGTGGACTGCCCACAGACTGCCACGTCACCCGGTGACGTTATGCTGACCTCAGCCGACCCTGACCCCACCTGATGATGTCATGCTGACGTCATCCAAAAAGCGCGTCAATGCCCAAAAAGTCCATATTTTAGCCAATTTTAGTGTTTTTTCTCACTTTTGCAAACTGAACTATTGCTCACCTCTGCATATAATTTACAACCACATGTCGCCAACCTACAACAATCAGCCTAAAGGACGCTGCTACCTCCCACCTGCCTGCATTTGCGACCATTGCCGGCAATTCACCATGTATTTACCCAAAGCATCCCCTCAGAGATTGCTTCTGTCCATAACTCTACAACACTCAATTAACAAGAGTAATACAACCTGTATCTACCAGCAAATTCCTGGTAAACCACCGCTCCTTCACAGTTGCAAGGTCAAAATTCGCCTACTGAAACCATATACAGTCACCTTTTCCTGAATTCCCACTCTATCCGCGCATTCGTGGACTGAAAACCTGAAAGGCATAATTCACTGGAAAAACAGAGTTGCCAATCCCTGCAGTCCCTAAATTAACTCCCTTTGAGCATTCTACACCATTTTTCACCACAGTTGCGTCATTTACCCTTACAATTCGCTTTACTTCTGCAAAATTAGCCCTCTGTGTTCTCGTACCCACTAAAGCCAGTTTCAATACAAACTCACAAGTACTACCCAGCCATGGAAACACCAGTAGCCCTGAATGTTCAACCTCTGGATGCCCCACACAGAGAGCTAGAGTGGAAGGCCCTGGGTGATAGAGATTACCAGATGTTAGATTGCATGGCCATGACAGCCAAATTCAATATTCACCTGTTGAATGAATTAAAATCCCAATATCTCAGTGGGGCTGATACCTTAGGAATTTGGGACTCCCACATACCCATTTACAACCTTCCTCAAGTCAATGTCCTCCCAGACTTGATAAATCAATGCAAGTCTAGCTATGACCCCTGTCAGAGAGCCGTTCTCAGCCCCTCAGGCTCAGTATTGTTCCATATCACCCCTGAGACCATCAATGAAATTCTACATGTTAACACTACGAATCCCCTAACCCCTCTCTCCATCCATGACTTAATAATGAAAGGGGGCATGCTGTCCAGTGCTCAGATTGCCAGGATTAGTCAATTGTTTACCCAGCCACAATTTGAAGCTATGAGCACCACCCTTCCTATAGCTTATCAGTATCTCAATGAGCTGGGAAAAATGTTGGTGGAGTTGATCAGTTACATCCTGGGTTATGGGTCATATGAGGATGTGGATGAAACCATTATGGCCATGCTGTCCATTTTCTCCCCAGGAATGCCTCCTGCTGTGCATTATGATTTTGCCACTTTTATTGCCAATAAGATTCATGAGAAATTAATGAATCTAGAAAGGGAAAAGGTGTTTAAATACACGAGGTACATATATCATTTATTCTTGTTTTATCAGCCTGATGCCTTCCCTGACCCTCTCAAAAAGCTAGATGCCTAGGGAAGCCCAAGGTTTGTTGTGTTTTGGTCTTCAGTCTGTCACCTTTAAGCCTATTCACCTTACACCTACTGTGAATTCATTGATCTTTTCATCCATCCACCTATGACCTTGTTATTGGGTGTCCCTCCTCCCAGATTGATAGAGGAAATGCAAAGAATCCTTCACCTCTCAAAGGCCTACAACATTGGTGATTGGTACTTTTACCAACACTAGACAGTAATCAGAATATATGGTTGTGAGTTGAGTCCTTATAGGCTGCCAAGATATGTCCCTATGAGACTCTTTGCCCTAGAATACTTTAGGAAGTTTGGAAATGTAGACTTTGTGCATTTCCAAAGCAAAAATAAGAAGGTGCAACTAAAGGTTAGAAATCAGCTAGGCCCTTTTCTGTACAATAAAAGGGAGGAAGGATGGAAGGAAGCTGACCTGATCCTAGAGACCCTCAGACTGCAAACCAGCTTCAAATGGGTGCCTTATGACCCCAACAACTTCATTTCCCTCAGGAAGATAAAATACAAATTGGGTGGCTACGCTCACATTAAATTGCCTCATATTGAGCAGTATGCCAATACTTTAATCTGGAAAGAGGGAACCCTAGAAGAGCCCATTGGTAGAGAGCAAATGCTACAAAGAGAGGCAAGGAATCTTGAAAAAGAGGCTGACTTGGAAACTTGTGGGCATGTTTTCTCCTCCTGTCAAAGGCAAATTGGAGCATCTGCCTCATCTTCCATAGCCCAACAGCAAGCAGCCGGAATTTCCCAACAGGAATCAAGCAAAGATAAAGGCGAGCAGGTGGAGCAAGAACAGCCACCTCCTAGGACAGAGCAGCAAATAGAACAGCAAGTAGAAAAGGAGGTTGAACAGCAAGAAGAACATCAAGAAGAGGGGCAGCCTATGAAGCAAGAGCAAATGGATGAAGCCCCAACACCTACTGAGCAACAGGCTCAAGAGAAAATGCCTTCTGGGCAAGAAAAGGCAGTGGAGGCCTCAGTGCTTCAAACTCCACAAAAGGAGGAAAAGGGAAAGAAGAGGGATAGAGAACAGGAGACTCCCCTCACCACGTCAACAAATATAGGGGAGAAAAGGCAGAGATTAAATCCCCTCTCTGAGGAAGAAATGCCTATGGGGCAATCGTTGGGAATGGGCCCACCAAGTATGGAGGCATCTGCCAGTTCCTTTCAGCAGGAAAAAGAGAGAACCATTGGAGGAGAGGTCGGCTCCTCAAGTCATCAAAGGAGAGCAGAGGCAGGCATCGAGCAATAGTTTATTGATATCAAGAGGAGAAATGAACCACTCAGGCTCCAAATCTACAATCAGTTGCTGAAGATGGCCCCTACAAATCAACAAAGGCTTATGTCAGCCTATGACATCATGGAAGGAAAAATGACCATGAGTAATTTCATGCCCACCGTGCTATAGCTAGAGTCAGTTGCAGACTATATAAGAACCAACCTTGAGGTTCTTGCAAAGGACATCCACCCTATGGACCAAATAGAGCTTCACAAGCAAACGGGTGAGATGGTCTATGCAACATTGGTAGACAAAACAATGTTGGCTAATAGGTTGGAAAACAACCTAAATAATACAGCTACCCAACTTGAGTTGGAGAAGGCATCCTCCCTGGCCAAAGACAACAGGATCAAGTCTTTAGAGGATATAATTATAGAGCTTGGGCATGACCCCAAGGATCCAAAGGCCATACAATCGCTACTGAAGATAAGAGATGTAGACCTTGCAGCCCTAAGAAAGAAGGTGAAGCTCCCACCAACTATTCACCCCCAAACAGATGAGGTTTCTCAGCAGAGGCAAGATCAAGAGGTAGCTACATTGCTGGTAGCACTGCACAAATAGCTAGTGCAGACAGAAGGGAAGCTGGAGGATACAGAGGCTGCACTGTAGGCAGCCCTGCAGCAGAAAGAGGGAGGCCAGACTTCTCAGCTGCCTCCAGAGGTTATAAACCTTGAGGAGCCCCCAAAGACTACTCCTCCTCCCACAGAACCGGCAGCACCATCAACATCAACACCAACTACAGAGCATGCTCCGAGCCTTGACATGCAGAAATTGATGAGTGAGATCCAGGCCCTGGAAGCCCAGATGACAGAACTGAATGGAGCCAAGGAGAATTTGGCCAAGCTGAATGAGAAATATGAAAAATCCAAGCAGAATGTGGCTGAGAAAGGGAGAGAAATAAAATCTCTCAAAGAAAAGATAAAGGAGCTAGAGAAAGAGCTCACCCTTGACAAAGTGGTGGCTGAGATCAGGACAGTTTTGTGGACCCACATTGGCCAATCAATAACGGATCAATGGCAATACATTGAAACTATCCATGAGAAAATGGAGCTCATAGGCAAAGCACAAAAGGAAGTCCATAGAGCAAGGGCATCTCTAGGCAGTATGCCTGAGATAGCCAGCAGAATGATTAATGTGCTTAATAACCGGACATGTCCTCAGTTGGTAGCAATTGGGATCTCCAACAGGACAGAAACTATCCAGCTGATAAAGAGGGTCCTCACACTGAAAAGCCTGGTGCAGACATTAGATAGAAGAAGCCAGGACATGCAAACAGAGGTCAACAAGTTCATGGACAAGTTTGCACCATTACAGGCCAGAGGTCTTCCTAGCTTGCTCAACAGTGTAGGGAAACTTCTATCACATGAGGTTTTTGAAAAAAGGGTGAGCACATTTTCCACCAATCAGATCAGTCAAGGATCAAGCAGCTCACAGGTAACAGGGCCAACATCTGGGCAAAATCTCTATGACAGAATAGAGATTTTGTTTTTTATTATGAATGAGATCAGCCATTTATTTGAAGTGACTCTGAACTTCTACAAATACACAGAGGCAGATGAGACCTTAGATGCAATTTTGAGGCATCAATTTCCTACACAGGAATGGTGGACCTCATTGATACAATTATTATTATAAACAAGGGGTTTTCATCAAAGTTTTGTCATCGAAATATATAAGTCATCATATTCAGAAAGTATGATGCATATACTATGACTAGAAAAGGTGGAATGAGCCAACTCAGCAGGAAGATTTGGCCACGAAAAGCAACAACGAAAGCTACAGGTAACAAGGCCGAGAAAGCTACAACATGACAGAGTATAAAGATACATCATTCAACATTAAAGCAGAACGCTCAACCGACTCAGTCTCCTCCAAAGGTCAAGAAGAGGCCTAACAGAATTAAAGACCATTTATCTTAAATTTAGAGTAGAAATAACTTTCTTATCTGCTATTTTGTAAAGTTGGTGAGCATAGTTAATCTATCAAATGACTTAGCATTCAGATATTTTGTAAAACCTATTGTATATATTCCCCCTCGCACAAACTTTTAGGGGTTGTTGGTTTTTGTTGTTCTCTTATGAGGAAATGAGAACTCAGCTGTAATTTTCAGAAGGATGTTATAAATAAAGCTTGGAGTTTACAGGAACTGAGTCTTACTGGTGCATGCTGTGATTGGAACCATTGAATGCTATAGGATTCTAGTGCTATGGTATATATAATATGTGTTTCTCTATCTCTGTTAATATTCTGTTATTTGTTTTAGCTCATGACTCTCACATGTTGTTCTAAATCTAGGAAAGAAAGAAAAAGAATAGCTCAGGATTTGTCCATGGAGACAACCTAATCTCAATCTATCTTCACTATAAATGCTTTCCATAACTTCAGTTGTTTAAATTGGAATTCTTAACTGCTCCAATAAGCCGTGAATACCTCACAGTCACTATTTAGTAATTCATTTTTGCTACTAAGTAGAAATTGTTGTTCAAATTGGTATCACACTGTCTGTAACTTCACTTCCCATTGTTTCACTCACTAATCGGAAAATTATATTAAGAATAGCCATCTAGCCTTGTAGTAAAACTTTCTCCATCACAGGCACCAGAACTATCTCACACTTCTGACTCCATATGCCCAATGGATTAGCATCTTCTGCACATTTCATGCCCTTCTTACAACAAAAGTTCACCAACCAAAGTCTCAAACAGGAAACTGAAACTTTTAACTAGCCTAAAATCTTCACAACGCATAGCTGAAACTTAAAGAGAGAGCCCTCTCTGATTATAGATAGGCTAGGATCTATAATCCAAAGCTTGGTTAGTGGTTACCCTGTCTGTATTCCCTTGGGAGTCATAGGGAATAACCTGGGTGTTAACATAAATGGCGACTCCACTGGGGACAACCTCAGGATTTTCTAATTACTGTATATTTGCTAAAGCTACAGGTGAAGCCTGAATGTTAGCCAGGAATCCTTCAAAACTATTTTTGTTTTACATTAACAAGTTTACATAAAAGTTGCTTCAGTCTATCTTCATACTAGCTTTGAGACATACACAGCCATTCCAAAATCTTGTCTAGCCCTCGCTGATACAAGAAAATTCTAAAAATACTCAAAAACAATTCAGAATCTGGCTCCCAAGAAGAATCAATGGTATACAAGGTCCAATCCTGACCCTAGCCTACCAACTGTTTTTGAAAATCCTAACACAATCCCTAAAAACATTAGGAAGTAGCAAAAACAGGAAAATCCTTCTGACATGAGCCCTGAGACAATCTACCTTAACCCCGTTCTCACTCCAATCAAGGTTCTTTTCTGGTCTACCCCTGGTTCCCCTAGTTCACCAACTACATCTCAAAGCCCTCCTTTCACACCTTCATCCACTTCACATATTCCCTTGACCAACATTGTCCTCTCTGCCATACCTATTACTCCTATTGTCCCAATAGTTCCTGTCGTCCTTTTTATCCCTGTCAACCCTATAAACCTTGCAAATATGGCTAATAGATATGCACCCCTGTAGTTACCTGCTAATGCTGCAGCCCTGCCTCATGACTACCAATCCAAAATCTCATACTTTGACTCCACTGGCCCTTTTACAGCTATTCAACATGCCAGAAGGATGCAAGATCATTTTGAGAACTATGAAATTGATCATGACAGTGTGAGAATGAGAATTTTTGTTCAGAGCCTAACAGGGGATGTAAGAACCTGGTTTAGATCACTCACTACAAATACCATAACAACTCCTGATGAGCTTTACCATGCCTTTACTAATAGATGGGAAAAGAAGAAAAATCCCTTGCACATACTAGGTGAATATGATACAATCAAGCGAGGTCCTCAGGAGACCGTTTTGGAGTATTGTGCAAGATTCAACAATGTATACAACGCAATACCGCAGAATTTGAGACCTCCCCCTGATTTAGCATTGTACAAATTTCTTGATGGTTTTGACCCTGACATGGCATATTAGTTGAAGGAAAGAGCCCCTGAAACCCTTGAGGATGCACAAAAAGTTGTTGTCACAGTTGAGGCTAACCTAATTGCCAAAAGAAACAGGGAAAGATTGGAAAAGAGAATCACCTTAAAAGAAGAACCCTCAGCCTTTGATCAGAAATTGGATGCAATACTCACTGGAATGGAAAGGTTGGGTGACAGAGTAGAATCGGTGGAGAGAAAGTCATCATGGGAAGCACCACAAAGTAACCCTATAAGGAATCCAAATTTTAGGAGAAATCAAAACCCAAAAGTTGGCAAGGCCAGTTCTGATCCAGAGATAAGACCTCCATTCCAGGAAAACTATACTGAAGCATCCACTTCAAATGAGCAAGTAGATGACACCCACATTAACCTGATGGGCCTGAATGATGAGCAGCATGTTTTTCTAAGTCATGAAGATCATAAGGAGGATGACATTAAACAGTTCGAAACCAAGTCAGGCGAGTCATTTGACTTTAAACAAGGTTATGACATAGCTGTTTATGAAGTTCATAAGCAATACAAGCTAAGAAGCAGAACTATAAATGTAATACACCCTGAAAAAGCAAAGGACAACCTGTAGCCCAAAAAAGCCATAGTCACAAAACCACATGACAAAATTGATTCAGTTACAAATGAAATAACCGTTGAAGAAGTAACTAAACTATTTCCCTCAAAACAAAAGCCAATGGCTGCACCACCTTTGCAGCCTAATCCAAGTAATACTCCTCAAGAGATGAGTAAAACGGATAAGTCTCATGATCAAGATAAGAATCAAGAGGAAAACTTAATAAGCAAGGAAAAGATTGTCACCCACAATACCAAGATCCAATTTGAAAGACTTTTTGACTTAGAAGCTAAAATTGGCAAGTTGAAGATAACTATTCCTCTTTCAGAATTAGCCAAGCATGACATTTACAAACAACAAATCAAGAAGTCCCTTCAACTTACTCGTAATAAAGATAATGTCAATGTGTTAGATGATACCCCAGAATTGCTTTCCGGTCCAGAGGTTGATGGAACGACAGCAATTACAGGGATCTTACCTTTCTATGTGAGCTTGCATGTTCATGATAAGATATTACATAATGCAATGTTTGATTCAGGCGGCTCTCACAACCTTCTGCCTAAATCAGTGATGGAGAGGCTCAACCTAGACATTACAAGACCTTATAAGGATCTATTTTCATTTGACTCCAGCCAAGTTAAATGTTTGGGCTTAATAAAAGATCTTTGTATGTCACTTGTCCAGTACCCAAATAAAACAATTCTAATGGATGTGGTAGTTGCTGATATCCCACCCAAATATGGAATGCTATTATCAAGATCATGGGGGGCTAAACTCCAAGGTTCCCTAGAATTAGACATGTCCTATGCCACCATTTCAGTCTTTGGTCAACCCAAGAGGCTATATAGAGAGTCACTTATGAAATACATGGTCAGCAGTGAAGACAAGCCTCAAAACTTTCCCATATATGTTGTTCATTCTGACATAGACTCCTATATTCTCTTCAATGAAAATACAGGTCCCACAATTGATGAAGAAACCCATACACTCAAACAAGATCAACATATAAATGAAGAAACTCCTGAGCTAGAAATATTGGTTGAGAAATCAGCAAACAAAAAGGTCCAACAAGACAAGCCAAATGTAAGCCAAAATCTCAAATTATTGATGCCAAGTCCCACAATAGTTGACAATCCTTCCCTTAATCAAGAAGTCCTCTAGTTTCTTGAATTCGATGGGCCAGTCAACAAATCAGGGGCAGGGGCAGGGGTTTGGATACATAACAAACAAAACAATCATGTAGAGGGTTGAGCCTATAGGTTAAACTTCAGGTGCACCAACAATATGGCAGAATATGAAGCTCTCCTACTAGGCCTTAAACTAGTAAAATCCTTACAGGCCATAAAAGTTTCAATCCTAGGAGACTCAGAGCTAATCATCCAACAAGTAAAACGAAATTTTTTCACTAATGACAAAAGACTGAGATCTTATAGGTCTGCTGCTGCTGAAATACTAAATTCCTTCACTGAATTCCAAATTACCAAAATTCCTAGAACCCATAACCTTCATGCTCATAGTTTGGCCACATTTGCAAGCACTTGCAAACTACCTTTTGAACCCCAGCATTGCTTTACAGCTGAGATAAAACATAGACCTTTTGTCCCAAACAATGTGAAGGATTGGCAAGTATTTGAGGATGATACGCAAATAAACAATTTCTTAACTCTGCAGCAAGAGTTTTAAGGACTGAACATTGATATAGAGGCCGCAGGTGATTCACAAACACTAGCTGAACAACACCAAACAAATATTTCACTCGAAACAACAAATCAAATGCTTTGTCCAACAAACTTTGACCAGGAGAAAATACAAGAACTTGAACAAGTTCATTCAGAGGAAATAGCTGATACTGAAGCTGAAGTTATACAATGGAAAGAAAATTTTATTCCAACAGGACTAACTCCATTGGAGGACATTTTTGACTCAAATGATGTCCCTAGAAAACCAAAATTGCAGCCCCTTAATGCCGCCATTGAAGAGTGCAACATTGGAACTGTTGAAAAGCCCAAGATAATTAAATTATCTGCATCTTTACCACCTGATCAAAAGCCTAAATACATTGACCTCTTTAAAGAATTCGAAGATGTATTTGCATGGATTTATGAGGATTTAAAGTCCTATGATACCTCCATCATTCAATATACTATCCCTGTTAAGCCAAATCAGAAACTGTTTAAACAGAAATTGAGGAGAATCAATCCTATGCTTCTCCCTTCAATTGAAAAAGACGTACAAAAAATGTTTAAAGCTGGCATAATAGTACCGATCAGATTCTCAGAATGGATTTCAAATTTGGTCCCCACAAGAAACAAAACTGGTGAAATAAGGCTTTGTGTTGATCTAAGGAACTTGAATCAAGTGTCCCTAAAAGATAATTACCCCTTACCCAAGATGGATCACATCTTGCAAAGAGTAGTGGGGGCATCAAGAATTTCTTTACTTGATGGATTCTCAGGCTCCAACCAGATCTTAGTCCACCCTGATGATCAGGACAAAACAACATTTACAACCCCATGGGGAACCTTCAAATATGTCAAAATGCCTTTTGGGTTGAAAAATGGAGGAGTCACTTTTCAAAGGGAAATGGATATTGCCTTTGCCAAAGAAATCCATGATTTCCTTGTCATCTACTTAGACGACCTCACACCATTCTCAAAGTCTGACCAAGAACATTTGAAACATCTAAGGCAAATATTCATAACTTGTACGAAATATGGAATTTCCTTAAATCCCAAGAAATCCCTATTTGGTTTGGAAGAAGGCAAGTTATTGGGTCACATTATTTCAAAAGATGGCATTAGGATTGACCCAGACAGAATACAGGCCATCCTGCAAATGCCCCCCCAAGAAACATCAAATAATTACAAGCATTCCTAGGGAAGATCAACTTCCTCAAGAGATTCGTCCCAAATTTGGCAGAATTGAGCAGATTACTAAACAACATGCTGAAAAAGGATTCAAAAGTAAAATGGACAGTGGAAGCAAATCAAGCTTTTGAAGGAATAAAATTGGCCCTCACCCAAATTCCAGTCTTAACAAATCCTCAATTTGACAAAGAGTTTATCATTTTCTCTTTTGCTTCCCAGCATACCATTGCTATCGTCCTATTACAGAAAGATGACCAAGGAAATGAGAGACCTATTGCATTCTTTAGTAGAGCTCTCAGAGATGCGCCCCTAAAATATTAGATCATGGAAAATCAAGCATATGCCTTGGTCAAAGCCATCAAAGACTTTAAAATTTATATCCTATACTCCCATGTTATAGCTTATGTACCAAGTCCCATTGTCAAAGACATACTCACTCAAGAGAACTTGGAGGGCAGAAGAGGAAAATGGATTGCCAACATTTTAGAATTTGACATTGAAATAAAACCTACAAAACTGATAAAAGGGCAAGGTTTCGCCAAATTAATGTCTGAAACAAATTTCCAAGCCTTGGACATCAACCAAATGGACAGTGAACCGGAGATGGAAACTCCAAAGATCAATGTAGCCTTTGAACAATCTCTGCGGTATTCTGATATCTGTTATATATTGCAAAACATGTGTGCTCCCCTAGGATTGTCCAAAACTAAATGTAGGTTCTTAAAAATGAAAGCCTCAATATTTTGTGCCATGGAGGGGAATTTGCTCTGGAAAAACCATGAGAGTATATTGCTAAACTACTTAATTGAAAATGAGGCTAACAATGTCATAAAAGAATTTCATGCAGGTGATTGTGGTGGACACTTGTATTGGAAATCCACTGCGGATAAAATACTAAGGGCTGGTTACTATTGGCCCACTTTGTTCCCTGATGTCAAAAATTTCACTACCTCATGCCATAAGTGCCAAATATTTGAGGGAAAGAGAAAATTACTGCCACTCCCTTTAAAGCCTACTATAATAGAGAGACCTTTTCAACAGTGGGGCTTGGATTTCATTCAGGAAATTCATCCCTCATCCTCAGGCCAACATAGATGGATCCTCACAGCCACAGACTACTTCACCAAATGGATTGAGGCCACCCCATGTAGACAGGCAAATCATTCAGTAATCATTCAATTTTTAGAGAACAACATATTGTCTAGATTTGGTTGCCCCAACAAGATAATAACAGACAACGTTGCTGCTTTTAGATCCAAGAAAATGGTGAATTTCTGCCACAAATTTCATATTACTCTGGGTCATTCCACGACATACTACCCTCAAGGAAATGGCCTGGCTAAATCATCAAATAAAAGCCTGATAAACATCATCAAGAAGGTGTTGGAAGAAAATAAGAAGAATTTGCATAAGAAACTTGTGAATGCCTTATGGGCAGATAGACTAACAACCAAGAGATCCATTGGTGTCATCCCATATGAGTTAGTCAATGGATTGGAAGCCAAATTTCCTTCATCACTAGGGGTTCCTGTTATGAAACTTCTTCAAGAAAGTCAAGCTGAGCTGAATGACATGCAAAGAAGGATCAATCAAATAATATGTTTGCAGCAAACGAGAGACCAAGTTTATAGAAGAGTACAAATTCTCCAAGAAAAGTTAAAGAAAGCTTTTGATAGAAGGACTAAGGCTGAAGATTTCAGCGTAGGTGACAAAGTCCTCAAGTGGGATTCAAGAAGGGAAGATAAAGGAAAACATGGAAAATTGATTCTCTTTGGAGAGGACCATTTATTATCCAAGCAGTGTAAGGAAACAACACCTACTTCCTAAAAAATCTGGATGAAACTGAATTAAATGAAGGTCCTGTCAATGGCAGGATGTTGAAGCATTATTTTGACTATTTTCCATGCATATAGCAAGGTCTTTTCTCATGTACATAATCAGTTGTATATATTTTCTTTCAGCATACCAATAGTTTAGTTCAAAAGATTGTTGTAAATAAGCAGAAAAAAGCTTTATATTCCAGAAGTTCCACATACATGACAGCCTCCAGTTTTGAAATACAAAGAGAAAGTTTTCAAGTTTTGGTAGGGGCATGTCAAGGGCCAAGGCATTCTGACCTACTGTTGTTGGTCTTTGAAAAGAAAAACCATCCCCAAGTGGAGCCACTGTTAGCTGCCTATACCAATAGGTTTCATTTTTCATGATTGGCAAGGGAAGTGCCAATATGATCTACTTTGATGATACAAAGATCTCATATTTTTGTAGAGAAATATACCTACATTTGGTTGATGCTGCCCTACCTCAAGAATGGGTGATCCAACAGCCTAAGCTGGGTCATGCCATGTTTCAATTTTGGTTGTAGATTAGAGAAAGAAACCTATCCAAACAGCTCAATCTTGGCAGGTAAAGTAGATAGGTAGAGAAAGAAGGTTCCCAACTATTTAATCTGGGGCCTTGGAAGCAATAAGGGTAGCTTTAGATAGAAAATAAAAAGAAAGCCAAAGGAAAAGAAAAGGCACAAAAGGGTTTGCAAATCTAAGTGCACCCTCTTTGGAGTAACAAAAAATGCTAGGCAATAGAGTGGGTAGGTAGAGGGGGTTGCAGAAAGCATGCTTCATGGCATTTCATAGGCCAAAAGAAAAGGTAAAAACATGGTGCCAGTACAAATGGCCTATTTGCAGCAGTCTAGCAGAATTTTAATGGAGCATGTCTAACTTCCAAATCACCCCCTATCACATTCATGACTAACATCCCTATGCCACCCATGTTCACAAAGAAAGTCAAAGTCTTTTTTTGGTTCTAGTCTCTTTGAGAGCCACATTTCTTATGCAAACATTCTTTTCATTTTGATATACTTCCTAAAAACTAAGTTGATTTCATATAAACAAAACTTAGTATTCCACCCCCCATCCACCTCTTTCACTCATATTAACTACTAACCTATCACTATTTAACTCCCTATACCGCCTATTCCCCCTATTACTATGTAAAACTTGGCAAAAAACCCAAAAAATATAAGTATCCCCTTCCCCGAGCATTATAAGATCTATGTATGATTTTCAATCTCTTTGGGCGATAAAAACATTTGAGCGCGACCCAAAGAGCACCAAAAAATTAATCCTGGGATTAATCCGGGATTTGCTCGGATTAATTAGCCAAAAAACTATTTTGTAAGTTAACCTGTGCAAAAATCCATTTAACCCGTAACTCTGCAAAACAACACGAAAACCCACTTTTTCTAATGTTTCCGTTGGGCTCGCATTTCCAAAAATATTAATATTTTATGTTTCCCGCCTTCCATATCGTTCTTGCAACTTATCAACCCGTCGACCGTCGGATCTGGATTTCCCATCCGATGGCCCACATGCATATCGGACGGGCCTCCATGACCGAAAGATACCACCCGAGAAACTGTCAGAGGGCGACGTCAGGCCTCTGCCACGCATCACCCCCAAATTTTCTCGGGTCGCCTTCTGACAATACTGCGACCGTAGAGAAGGCGGTCCGAGAAAACCCACTTACTGCTCAACTATACCGCCTGCCCACGCCAGCGCCACACCCGCCCACGTCACTTCCACCCGACGCCCTATCAGCGCCCCCTCCCGCCAGTGCTCCGACGTGTTTTCCACCTGTTCAATCACCGTGGACTGCCCACACACTGCCACATCACCCGGTGACGTCATGCTAACGTCACCCCACCCTGACGCCACCTGATGAAGTCATGCTGACGTCATCCAAAAAGCGCGCCAGTGCCCAAAAAGTCCATATTTTAGCCAATTTTAGTGTTTTTTCTCACTTTTGCAAACTGAACTATTGCTCACCTCTGCATGTAATTTACGACCACCTGTCGCCAATCTGCAACAATCAGCCTAAAGGATGCTGCTGCCTCCGACCTGCCTGCATTTGTGACCATTGCCGATAATTCACCAGGTATTTACCCAAAGCATCCCCTTAGAGATTGCTTCTGTCCATAATTCTAGAACACTCAATTAACAAGAGTAATACAACCTGTATCTACCACTAAATTCCCAGTAAACCAGTGCTCCTTCACAGTTGCAGGGTCAAAATTTGCCTACTGAACTGATATACAGTCACCTTTTCCTGAATTCCCACTCTGTCCGCGCATTCGTGGACTGAAAACCTGAAAGCCATAGTTCACTAGAAAAACAGAGTTTCCAGTCCCTGCAGTCCCTAAATTAACTCCCTTTGAGCATTCTACGCCATTTGTCACCACAGTTGCCTCATTTACCCTTACAATTGGCTTTACTTCTACAAAATTAGCCCTCTGTGTTCTCCTGCCCACTTAAGCCAGTTTCAGTACAAACTCACAAGTACTACCCAACCATGGAAACACCAATAGCCCTGAATGTTCATCCTCTGAACGCCCCACACACAGAGCAAGAGTGGAAGGCCCTGGGTGATAGAGATTACTAGATGTTAGATTGTATGGCCATGACAACCAAATTCAATATTCACCTGTTGAATGAGTTAAAGGCCCGATATCTCAGTGGGGCTGATACCTTAGGAATTTCTGACTCCCACATACCCATTTACAACCTTCCTCAAGTCAATGTCCTCCCAGTCTCGATAAATCATTACTGGTCTAGCTATGACCCCTATCAGAGAGCCATTCTCAGCCCCTCAGGCTCAGTATTGTTCCATATCACCCCTAAGACCATCAATGAAATGTTGCACTTTCACACTACAAAACCCCTAACCCCTCTCTCTATCCATGACTTAATAATGAAAGGGGGCAAGCTGTCCAGTGCCCAGATTGCCAGGATTATTCAGTTGTTTATCCAGCCACAATTTGAAGCTATGAGCACCACCCTTCCTATAGCTTATCAGTATTTCAATGAACTAGGCAAAATGTTGGTGGAGTTGATCAGTTACATCCTGGGTTATGGGTCATATGAGGATGTGGATGAAACCATTATGGCCATGCTGTCCATTTTCTCCCCAAGAATGCCTCCTGCTGTGCATTATGATTTCGCCACTTTTATTGCCAATAAGATTCATGAGCAATTAATGAATCTAGAAAGGGAAAAGGTGTTTAAATACACCAGGTACATATATAATTTATTCTTGTTTTATCAGCCTGATGCCTTCCCTGTCCCTCTCAAAAAGCTAGATGCCCAGGGAAGCCCAAGGTCTGTTGTGTTTTGGTCTTCAGTCTGTCACCTTTTAGCCTATTCACCTTACACCTACTGTGAATTCATTTATCGTTTCATCCATCCAGCTATGACCTTGTTATTGGGTGTCCCTCCTCCCAGATTGACAGAGGAAATGCAAAGAATCCTTCACCTCTCAAAGGCCTACAACATTGGTGATTGGTACTTTTACCAACACCACACAGTAATCAGAATATATGGTTGTGAGTTGAGTCCTTATAGGTTGCCAAGATATGTCCCTATGAGACTCTTTGCCCTAGAATACTTTAGGCAATTTGGAAATGTAGACTTTGTCCATTTCCAAAGCAAAAATAAGAGGATGCAACTAAAGGTGAGAAATCAGCTAGGCCCTTTTCTGTACAATAAAAGGGAGGAAGGATGGAAGGAAGCTGACCTGATCCTAGAGACCCTCAGACTACAAACCAGCTTCAAATGGGTGCCTTATGACCCCAACCATTTCATTTCCCTCAGGAGGATAAAATACAAATTGGGTGGCTACGCTCACATGAAACTTCCTCATATTGAGCAGTATGCCAATGCTTTAAGCTGGAAAGAGGGCATCCTAGAAGAGCGAATTGGTAGGGAGCAAATGCTACAAAGAGAGGCGAAGAGGCTGACTTGGAAACTTGTGGACAGGTTTCTTCCTCCTGTCAAAGGAAAATTGGAGTAGTTGCCTCATCTTCCACAGCCCAGCAGCAAGCAGCCGGAATTTCCCAATAGGAATCAAACAAAGATAAAGGCAAGCAGGTGGACCAGGAATAGCCACCTCCTAGGACAGAGCAACAAACAGAGAAACAAACAGAACATCAAGTAGAAAAGGAGTTTGAACAGAAAGAAGAACATCAAGAAGAGGGGCAGCCTATGCAGCAAGAACAAATGGCTGAAACCCCAACACCTATTGAGCAACAGGCTCAAGAGAAAATACCTTCTAGACAAGAAAAGATAGTGGAGGCCTCAGTGCTTCAAACCTCACAAAAGGAGGAAAAAGGAAAGAAGAGGAACAGAGAGCAGGAGATTCCCCTCACCATGTCCACAAATCAAGGGGAGAAGAGACAGAGATTGAATCCCCTCTCCGAAGAAGAAATGCCCATGGGATAATCATTGGGCATGGGCCCACCAAGTATGGAGGCATCTGCCAGTTCCTTTTAGCAAGAACAAGAGAGAACCCTTGGAGGAGAGGTCAGCTCCTCAAGTCATCAAAGGAGAGCAGAGGCAGGCATCAAGCAACAATTTATTGATATCAAGAGGAGAAATTAGCCACTCAGGCTCCAAATCTACAACCAGTTGCTAAAGATGGCCCCTAGCAATCAACAGAGGCTTATGTCAGCCTATGGCATCTCAGAAGGGAAAATGACCATGAGTCATTTCATGCCCACTATGCTGGAGCCACAGTCAGCTGCAGACTATATAAGAACCAACATGGAGATTCTTGCCAAGGACATCCACCCTACGGATCAAATAGAACTTCAGAAGCAAACGGGTGAGATGGTCTATGCAACACTAGCAGATAAAACAATGTTGGCAAATAGGTTGGAAAACAGCCTAAACAATACAGCTGCCCCAACTCGAGTTGGAGAAAGCATCCTCTCAGGCCAAAGACAACAGGATCAAGTCTTTGGAAGATATAATTATAGAGCTTGGGCATGACCCCAAGGATCCAAAGCCCATACAATCGCTGCTGAAGATAAGAGATGCACATCTTGCAGCCCTATGAAAGAAGGTGAAGCTCCCAGCAACCATTCACCGCCAAACAGAAGAGGTTGCTCAACAAAGGCAAGACCAAGAGGTAGCTACATTGCTGGTAGCACTGCACAAACAACTAGTGCAGACAGAAGGGAAGCTGGAGGACACAGAGGCTGCACTGCAGGCAGCCCTACAGCAGAAAGAGGGAGGCCAGACTTCTTATCCCCCTCCAAAGGTTATAAACCTTGAGGAGCCCCCAAATACTACCGCTCCTCCTACAGAGCAAGCAGCACCATCGACATCAACATCAGCACCAGCACCAACTACAGAGCAGGCTCCAAGCCTCGACATGCAGAAATTGATGAGTGAGATCAAGGTCCTCGAAGCCCAGATGACAGAGCTGAATGGAGCCAAGGAGAATTTGGCTAAGCTGAATGAAAAATATGACAAATCCAAGAAGAATGTGGCTAAGAAAGGGAGAGAAATAAAAGCTCTCAAAGAGAAGATAAAGGAGCTGGAGAAAGAGCTCACCCTTGAGAAAGTGGTGGTTGAGATTAGGACAGTTTTGTGGACCCACATTGGCCAATCAATAATGAATCAGTGGCAATATATTGAGACCATCTATGAGCAAATGGAGCTCATAGGCAAAGCACAAAGGGAAGTCCATAGAGCGAGGGCATCTCTAGGCAGTATGCCGGAGATAGCCAGCAGAATGATTAATGTGCTTAATAATCGGACAGGTCCTCAGCTCGCAGCAATTGGGATCTCCAACAGAACAGAAACTATCCATCTGATAAAGAGGGTCCTCACATTGAAAAGCCTGGTGCAGACATTGGATAGGAGAAGCCAGGACATGCAAACAGAGGTCAACAAGTTCATGGACAAGTTTGCAGCATTACAGGGCAGAGGTCTTCCTAGCTTGCTCAACAGTGCAGGGAAACTTCTATCGCATGAGGTTTATGCAAAAAGGGTGAACACATTTGCCACCAATCAGATCAGTCAAGGATCAAGCAGCTCATAGGTAACAGGGCTAGTATCTGGGCAAATTCTCTATGACAGAATAGAGAATTTGTTTTTTATTATGAATGAGATCAGCCATTTGTTTGAAGTGCCTCCAAACTTCTACAAATACACAGAGGCAGATGAGACCTTAGATGCAATTTTGAGGCATCAATTGCCTACACAGGAATGGTGGACCTCAACGATACAATTATTATTATAAGCAGGAGGTTTCATCAAAGTTTTTTCATCGAAATATATAAGTCATCATATTCAGAAAGTATGATGCATACACTATGACTGGAAAAAGTGGAATGAGCCAACTCAGCAGGAAGATTCGGCCACCAAAAGAAACAATGACAGCTACAGATAACAGGTTCGAGAAAGCTACAGCATGACAGAGTATAAAGACACATCATTCAGCATTAAAGCAGAACGCTCAACCTACTCAGTCTCCTCCAAAGGTCAAGAAGAGTCCTGACAGCATTAAAGACCATTTATCTTAAATTTAGAGTAGCAATAACTTTCTTATCTGCTATTTTGTAAAGTTGGTGAGCATATTTAATCTATCAAATGACTCAGCATTAAGATATTTTGTAAAACCTATTGTATATATTCCCCCTCGCATAAACTTTCAAGGGGTTGGAGTTTTGTTGTTTCCTTATGAAGAAATGAGAACTCGGCTGTAACTTCTGAAGGACGATATAAATAAAGCTTGGAGTTTACAGGAATTGAGTCTTACTCATGCATGCTGTGTTGGAACCATTGCATGCTACAGGATTCTAGTGCTACGGCTTAATATAATAAGTGTTTCTCTATCTCTGTTAATGTTCTGTTATTTGTTTTAACTCATGACTCTCATATGTTGTTCTAAATCTGGGAAAGAAAGAAAAAGAATAGCTCAGGATTTGTCCATGGAGACACCCTGATCTCAATCTATCTTCACTATAAATGTTTTCTATAACTTCAGCTGTTTAAATTGGAATTCTTAACTGCTCCAAAGCCCTGAATATCTCACAGTTACTCTTTAGTAATTCATTTATGCTACTAAGTAGAAATTGTTGTTCAAATTGGTATCACACTATCTGTAACTTCACTTCCCATTGTTTCACGCACTAATCGGAAAATTATATTATGAATAGCCATCTAGCCTTGCAGTAAAACTTTCTCCATCACAGGCACCAGAACTATCTCACATTTTTGACTCCATATGCCCAATGGATTAGCATCTTCTGCACACTTCATGCCCTTATTACAACAACAGTTCACCAACCAAAGTCTCAAACAGAAAACTAAAACTCTTAACTAGCCTAAAATCTTCACAACTCATAGCTGAAACTTAAAGAGAGAGCCCTCTCTGATTATAGGTAGGCTAGGACCTATAATCCAAAGCTTGGTTAGTGGTTACCCCGACCGTATTCCCTTGGGAGTCATAGGGAACAACCTGGGTGTTAACATAAATGGTGACTCCGCTAGGGACAACCTCAGGATTTTCTAATTGTTGTATATTTCCTAAAGCTACAGGTGAAGTCTGAATGTTAGCCAAGAAGCCTTCAAAACTGTTTCTGTTTTACATTAACAAGTTTACATAAAAGCTACTTTAGTCTATCTTCATACTAGCTTTAAGACATACACAGCCATTCCAAATCTTGTCTGGCCCTTGCAGATACAAGAAAATTCTAAAAATACTCAAAAACAAATTCAGAAGCTGGCTCCAAAGAAGAATCAACGGTATACAAGGTCAAATCCTGACCCTAACCCACCAACTGTTTTTGAAAACCCTAACACAATCCCTAAAAACATTAGGAAGCAACAAAGACAGGAAAATCCTTTTGACTTGAGCCCGGAGACAGTCTACCTTAACCCTGTTCCCACTCCAATCAAGGTCCTATTCCGGTCTACCCCTAGTTCCACTTGTTCACCATGTACATCTCAAAGCCCTCCTTTGACACCTTCATCCACTTCACATATTCCCTTGACCAACATTGTAGTCTCTACCATACCTATTACCCCTATTATCACAATAGTTCCTGTTGTCCTGTTTATCCCTGTCAATCCTATAAACCCTGCAAATATGGCTAATAGATATGCACCCTTGCAGTTACCTACTAATGCTGCAGCCCTGCCTCATGACTACCAATCCAAAATCTCATACTTTGACTCCACTGGCCCTTTCACAGCTATTCAGCATGCCAGAAGGATGCAAGACCATTTTGAGAACTATGAAATTGATGATGACAGTGTGAGAATGAGAATTTTTGTTCAGAGCTTGACAGGTGATGTAAGAACTTGGTTTAGATCACTCACTGCAAACACCATAACAACTCCTGATGAGCTTTACCAAGCCTTTACTAATAGATGGGAAAAGAAGAAAGATCCTTTGTACATACTGGGTGAATATGATACAATCAAATGAGGTCCTCAGGAGACCGTTTTGGAGTATTGTGCAAGATTCAACAATGTATATAACACAATACCGCAGAATTTGAGACCTCCCCCTGATTTAGCTTTGTACAAATTTCCTGATGGTTTTGACCCTGATATGGCATATCAGTTGAAGGAAAGAGCCCCAGAAACCCTTGAAGATGCCCAAAAAGTTGCTGTCATAGTAGAGGCTAACATAATTGCCAAAAGAAACAGGGCAAGATTGGAAAAGAGAACCACCTTCAAAGAAGAACCCTCAGCCTTTGATCAGAAACTGGATGCAATACTGACTGGCATGAAAAGGTTGGGTGACAGAGTAGAATCAGTTGAGAGAAAATCATCATGGGAAGCACCACAAAGTAACCCTATCAGGAATCCAAATTTTAGGAGAAATCAAAACCCAAACGTTGGCAATGCCAGTTCTGATCCAGAGATAAGACCTCCGTTCCAGGAAAACTATACTGAAGCATCCACTTCAAATGAGCAAGTAGATGACACCCACATTAACCGATGGGCCTGAATGATGAGCAACAAGTTTTTTTGAATCATGAAGATCACAAGGAGGATGACATTAAGCAGTTCCAAACCAAGTCAGGTGAGTCATTTGACTTTAAACAAGGTTATGACACAGCTGTTTATGAAGTTCATAAGCAATACAAGCTAAGAAGCAGAACTATAAATGTAACACACCCTGAAAAAGAAAAGGACAGCCTGCAGCCCAAAAAAGCCATAGTCACAGAAACACATGACAAAACTGATTCAGTTACAAATGAAATAACCGTTGAAGAAGCAACTGAACTATTTCCCTCAAAACAAAAACCAATGGCTGCATCACCTTTGCAGCCTAATCCAAGTAATACTCCTCAAGAGATGAGTAAAAAGGATAAGTCTCAAGATCAAGATAAGAATCAAGAGGAAAACTTAATAAACAAGGAGAAGGTTGTCACCCACAATACCAAGATCCAATCTGAAAGACCTTTTGACTTAGAAGCTGAAATTGGCAAATTAAAGATAGCTATTCCTCTTTCAGAATTAGCCAAGCATGACATTTACAAACAACAAATCAAGAAGTCCCTTCAACTTACTCATAATAAAGATAATGTCAATGTGCTAGATGATACCCCAGAATTGCTTTTCGGTCCAGAGGTTGATGGAAAGACAACAGTTACAGGGATCTTACCTTTCTATGTCAACTTGCATGTTCATGATAAGATACTACATAATGCAATGTTTGATTCAGGCGCCTCTCATAACCTTATGCCTAAATCAGTGATCGAGAGGCTCAACCTAGACATTACAAGACCTTATAAGGACCTATTTTCATTTGACTCCAACCAAGTCACATGTTTAGGCTTAATAAAAGATCTATGTGTATCAATTGTCTAGTACCCAAATAAAACAATTCTAATGGATGTTGTAGTTGCTGATATCCCACCCAAATATGGAATGTTGTTATCAAGATCATGGGGGGCTAAACTCCAAGGCTCCCTACAATTAGACATGTCATATGCCACCATCTCAGTCTTTGGTCAACCCAAGAGGCTATATAGAGAGTCACTTATGAAATACATGGTCAGCAGTGAAGAAAAGCCTCAAAAATTTCCCATATATGTTGTCCATTCTGACATAGACTCCTATATTCTCTTCAATGATAATACAGGTCCCCCAAGTGATGAAGAAACCCAGACACTCAAACAAGATCGGCATATAAATGAAGAAACTGTTGTTCTAGAAATAATGGTTGAGAAATCAATAAACAAAATTGTTCAAGAAGACAAACCAAATGTAAGCCAAAATCTCAAGTTGTTGATGCCAAGTCCCACAATAGTTGACAATTATTCCCTTAGTCAAGAAGTCCTCTGGTTTCTTGAATTTGATGGGTCAGTCAACAAATTAGGGGCAGGAGCAGGGGTTTGGATACATACCAAACAAAACAATCATGCAGAGGGCCGAGCCTATAGATTAAACTTCAGGTGCACCAACAATATGGTAGAATATGAAGCTCTCTTACTAGGCCTCAAGCTATTAAAATCCTTACAAGCCATAAAAGTTTCAATCCTAGGAGACTCAGACCTAATTATCCAACAAGTAAAGGGAAATTTTGTCACTAATGACAAAAGACTGAGATCTTATAGGTCTGTTGCTGCCGAAATACTAAATTCCTTCACTGAATTTCAAATTACCAAAATTCCTAGAATCCATAACCTGCATGCTCATAGTTTGGCCACATTTGCAAGCACTTGCAAACTACCTTTTGAACCCCAACATTGCTTTATAGCTGAGATAAAACACAAACCTTCTGTCCCAAACAATGTCAAGGATTGGCAAGTATTTGAGGATGATACACAAATAAACAATTTCTTAACTTTACAACAAGAATTTTCAAGACTGAACATTGATACAGAGGCTGCAAGTGATTCACAAATACTAGTTGAACAACACCAAACAAATATCTCACTCAAAACAGAAAATCAAATGCTTTGTCCAACAAGCTTTGACCAGGAGAAAATACAAGAACTTGAACAATTTCATTCTGAGGAAATAGTTGATACTGAAGCTGAAATTATACAATGGAAAGACAATTTTCTTCCAACTGGCCTAGCTCCATTGGAGGACATTTTTGACTCAAATGATGTCCCTAGAAAACCAAAATTGCAGCCCCTTAATGCTGCCATTGAAGAGTGCAACATTGGAACTATTGAAAAACCCAAGATAATTAAATTGTTTGCATCTTTACCACCTGATCAGAAGCCTAAATACATTGACCTCTTTAAAGAATTCCAAGATGTCTTTGCATGGAGTTATGAGGATTTAAAGTCCTATGATACCTTCGTCATTTAACATACTATCCCTCTCAAGCCAAATCAAAAATGTTTTAAACAGAAATTGAGGAGAATCAATCCTATGCTTCTCCCTTCAATTGAAAAAGAGGTACAAAAAATGTTTAAAGCTGGCATAATAGCACCGATTAGATTCTCAGAAGGGATTTCAAATTTGGTCCCTAAAAGAAAGAAAACTGGTGAAATAAGGCTTTGTGTTGATATAAGGAACTTGAATCAAGTGTCCCTAAAAGATAATTACCCCTTACCCAAGATGGATCACATCTTGCAAAGAGTAGTGGGGGCCTCAAGAATTTCTTTACTTGATGGATTCTCAGGCTTCAACCAGATCC